>JAWWMG010000063.1:0-10786 GCA_035048385.1 Plethodon glutinosus
ACTTGTCACAATCACCACATGTTCACCTTGAAGGTTCCTAACATGTTCTGCTATGATACAAATTGGAGTCTTGTTGGATGCAATGTACAACGCAGATACTACTCATGAGTTAGGATGATACATGATTATCTAGAGTGCTGATGATTGGTAATATGTCTTTATTTTCATCTTTGCTGGGATGCATATAGTACAGGACTGACACCGAAGACTGCTCCACTTTCTATGCATCTATGCATCATGTCCTCCAGTGAAAGGTCACAAGAGATGAGCTCCTACTTAAAATTTTTGAAAAAAAAAAAGAAATGCAAAAAGGGCACTACCATTATCCAGCCACTGAGCAATTGTGATCCACTAGAAGTGATGTAGCGATAAAATTGAAGCATTGATTAGTAGGACAATTAATTCAGATGGGACCGATTCCTTTGTTGGCTGTATTATGGTAGGAGATTTTAACTCCTCCATTAGTCCCGACCTATGGAATAGTCACGATCAGGTTTTAGATGAAATCTGGAATATTCCAGTTTTTAACGGCCCAAAAGTAAAAACTTCACGGGCAGGGCATTTGATTTACAAAATGGTAGATCAACTGGGATGGAGAGTATTGAATGGCCGATTTCTTGCAGATCAGCCTGCAAGTTATACGTATGTTGGGCATGCTGGAAAATCGCTAATAGATTTCTGCTTTAGTTCAGGCGAATTATGGTATAAAATTGAATCATTTAGGGTACTAAATGCGCACCTGAGTGACCACTGTATGATCGCTTTTAATTGGTTTCCTACATCTTTGGGTATTTTAGAATCACATGAACAAGTGTCCTTGGACTATTTATCTATCTCCTCTAACCGTCGAAGACTAAAATGGTCGCAAGAGCTGGAACAGAATTTTCTTCCATCCATACTGCGAAATGGGGGCTTGGGAATTCTGAATAGACTAGAGGATGTAAAATTTGATAATCAATTAAGCTTAGTTGAAGGAAATTCTTTTATGGAATTGGCATCTTTTGCTGCGACGACCTCCTCTAAACCTAAAGGGATTAAGGAAGATCTGCCCATGGAGCGGAGGGGTAAATGGTTTAATGGAGTGTGTAGACAGGCTAAACTAACTCTTCTTAGCACAGTAAAGAAAAGCCCTAGAGTCAGTAATGATGTGATAGTGGCACGGAGAAAATATGTAGAAGTTTGTCAGATAGCCAAAAAGCAATTTGTGATTTCTGAAGTAGAAACCTTAACTGAATTGGTAGGTCCAAAAAACTCTGCTCTATATTGGAGCAAATTGAATAATTTGTTGACCAACTCAGATGGCAATCGAGTAGACAACCCGTCAATTCTCCCAGTTGAATGGGTTAATCATTTTTCAATATTATATGCTGCGAAATCTAATTGTGGTTACGATGCTAAGGAGTATACTTGCTCAATCCAACTTTCTTGTATACAAGTTAAAAAGGCAATTTATTCTTTCAAAAGACATAAGGCACCAGGGGTTGATAACCTGGCGATAGAGGCATTTCAGACAGACGATTTTCTCTGGGTCCCCTTTATTACATGGTACCTTAATTGCATTTTAGAGACGGGTCTATTTCCTGATTTGTGGAGAAAATCCAAAATAATTCCCATTTTTAAAAAAGGAGATCATTCCAACCCAGCGAATTATAGACCAATAAGTCTTATTTCTGTTTTATGCAAATTATGTTGTAGTTTATTGGCCTCATTGTTGGAAGAATGGATTAATGATAACTGTCCATGCGCTAAGATTCAACTGGGCTTTTGCAAAAAAGTAGGTACACGAGACCAGGTTTTTAATCTTTACACTATTATTAACAAGTATATAGCACAGGGTTTTAAAATTTTTAGTGTTTTTATTGATCTTAAAACAGCGTTTGATGCGGTTAATCATTTCTATTTATGGCAGGTTTTAGAAAAAAGGGGGGTCCCGACCGATTTTATTAATCCTATCAAAGCACTTTATTCAAACCTTACTGCGCAGATTCTTTGTAATAAGGAAGGTCATCTCTCAGATAGTTTTAATATTAATAAAGGAGTCAGACAGGGATGTCCTCTAGCACCGCTGCTTTTTAAAATTTATATTGATGATGTTTTTAAAGTTTTAGTTAATCTTAATGCTGATGTACCTAGGATTGGTCTTGACCCTGTACCTATTTTATTGTACGCGGATGACAGTGTAATTTTAGCAACAACTCCCCAGGCACTCCAAAATTTAATTAATTCATTTGTGGTTTTTATGGCAAATCGTGATTTGCTGGTGAATGAATCTAAAACTAAGGTAATCATTTTTAAAAAATCACGAAACAAATCTAAGTGTTTTAAATTTTTTATTAATGGTAAATGTTTAGAACAAGTCTCTTCTTATATTTATTTGGGTTGTCTTTTTAATGAGAATTTGAATCTACGACTATTGATGGAAAGGCAAATTGCAAATTATAAGAAAGTAAACTGGTCTTTATTTAAACTGAAGAACAGGACACCAGTTAATGTTATGGATCATCTTTTAACATTGTATAAGTCAAAAAGCTGCAGCACCTTAAAGTATGCAGCTGAGTTGTGGGGAATTTTAAATCTTAATGAGCTGGCTTTAGAAGAAAGGAAATTTTTGAAATTGCTGTGCCAATTTCCCAAATCAGCTGCTAATGATTTAATATTTTTAGAATGCAAGTTACAGCAGATTGTGGATATTTTAGTATTTATTCCCTGGAAATACTGTTTGGATTTATTAACAAGAGAAAAGAAGGACTGGACTCGGATGATTTTTGAAAATGCAGTGCTAAATAATATTTGCTCTTGTAATGCCTGGATCAATGCTCAAATGGGTAATTGTGCAAAGTTGGGAATTAACC
Organism: Plethodon glutinosus; assembly: GCA_035048385.1. NCBI lineage: Eukaryota > Metazoa > Chordata > Amphibia > Caudata > Plethodontidae > Plethodon > Plethodon glutinosus. The sequence goes on from JAWWMG010000063.1 coordinate 2,853, forward strand.
TTAAACAATTGTGTAATAGTGTGATCTCCAAACAGCAGGCGGCCACACTATTTTGTGACTTAAAAGAATTATATCATGCTGGGAAACAAATATTGAATGTTCCAAAAAAATCGGTTATAGAGTTTATGCCCCTAGTGAGTAATGAATTACCATTGTATTTTTGTGTTAGAACACATACTCGAACTCATGCCACCTTGTTGAGATTTAGATGTAATTTTTTACATACTAAAGTGAATATGGCAAAATTTAATTCTGAGTTTCCCCCTGATTGCCCGTGTGGTCAAGGTATAGACAATATTTTGCATATTCTTTGCCTCTGCCCCCTGTATGGAAAATTAAGGATTAAATGGCTAAAACCATTATGGAATGAGGCAGGTATAAGGCATATGAAACAGGCTCTTTTTATGATGCAAAAATTGGACCATGTTAAAATTATTTATGCAATCGATATGTATTTTTGGGGGACTCGAGGTAAGGAAAAAATGGAATTTACCTGTGTTATGAAAATGTTCGTTGATACAATAAGGGAGGACATGAGCCTTTAACTGGATATTTCAATTTCTGGTCTTGTTTGTATAGTATTTTGTATTTGAGAGTAGACAAGCACTTGGTATTTTGTATTTGGGATTTTTTGATGTAATTTCTGTTTTTATTAGGCGTTGTATGTTTATTGTATGTTTTTACAAGGTAATTTTATGATGTAATTCCTGTTTATATGCATATTTCATATAGACCTGCTGCACCAAGCCACTTGAGAGCACTTTAGGTTACAGTACACACACACCAATACAGACAAACACTAGGTAAGCTCTGCTTATATCTATGCTTTTTTTCTTTGCACGCATGCACTCCATTATTAGTGTGTTGTGTGCTTTGGACGGTTGTAAATTCAGATGTGAAAAATAGTTGTGCCACCATGGTAGTGCTGTTAGCATACAGCAGCACAGATTGTATGGGTTGAAGAAAGGTTGCTATCTAATGAGGCTGCATCATGCTTTCAGCAGTAGCGCACTACTGGGTGTACAACACTCTTGAAGCAGATCAAATGAAAATGGTCCTCAGCAGTGGGTTATATCACATCATGCATGATTTAATTTTTTACAATAATTTTCTGAAAAATTTTTCCAGATCAATTTTAGTGTTGAACTTGCTCCCTCCAGATGTAGGGACATAAGAAAGCCCTTTGTTGAGAGCTTTTTTCTCTACAGTTGTAAGAATGCGAGTACTTAAGTTGACAATTAAATCTACTTCTTGGCTCTTAGGTAATGAGCCTTGCCTGAGTCGATGTTTCCTTGTGCGTTTGCACTTCGTGCCCCCCCTCCTCCTGATCTTATGGAGGGGGTCTGGTCTAAAAAAGGCATTGAATGGTGTTGTTGGCCAGAGGGCCCTGCACTCCCTGTAGGTACATATGTACTCATATCAGACCGTACCAAAGTGAATGTCCCCGGATGAAAACGTGACTGAACCAAGGAATTGGTCGTTGTAGTCGTAGTAATCGTAGGTATTGTTCCTGATGTACCTTGGACATTTTGACCCCCCGCTGCCCCAGTGTATCCATGATCAATACTAGTGTTCTGCAGTGTATTGGTTGGTTGGCAATCCTGTGATGATACCGATTGTGTAGGAAAAATCTCTATCAGTGCCAAATCTGAACCCCCACTTTGTGAACCTGTTACTGGAATACGTTGGACCGGCGCAGGAGGTTGACCTTCATTACTACTACCCCCAGTAGATGAAGAAAGGGAACCATCCGAGGCAGTTTGACGTGTCTTATCCCGGTAACCAGTCTGTCTTTTGGCAAACCGTTCATATTGCTCTTGGTTGAAACGTTCATGCCAGGTATAAACCTCGTCTTTCAAATAGTCAAACGTGTCTCGCCTAAATTTTCTCGCCTTTCCTACTTGTAGCTCTTCCATATATTGTTGCATGGAGAGTTTAAGTGAGGCAAGGTATTCCCCCCAATCCTCATCTGGCATAGTTTTAGAAAGTGTTAATTTCGACGCCTCAATGTCTACATTCAGTTCATCCATTTGGACCTTCAACTCCTTGACTGTGAGTATAATTAGGTCAAGTGAACATTTATTTAAAATGGCACGCCACTTATTCAAAAACCCCGCCCGATATCTACAGAGAGACGGAAGAATCATGATTCTAAGCCCCCTTGGTATGCGTTTGACCTTGTAATATTCGGCTAAGGTAACAGCATGCATTTTAAGATTCATTTGTTTCCTCGAGATGTTCTCAAGTTGTTTAAGGCTAGATTGTTTTTTGCCCACTTTGAGGAAATCACCTTCATCAAGAAATGACGCCACTACACTGTTACAATCATCATCAGTGAAAGAAAGGATTGCTGCTGAGCGTTCAGTCAGATTAGCGATGTCTTCCAAAGACATGGTGAAGACAGGGACTGAACAAAATGTGTAAAAAGTATTGAATGCACTTGATGAAAAGCAAATCAAGCAAAGTGAAAATAAATAAATCAAATAATAATTAGCTAAACATATCATTCTACAGATATTTGAGCAATACAGAGTGTGGTGCATGCCCGGAACCTGGTCCCAAACAAACTGTATTATATAACACCAGGCAGCACTCAATTAAACAAAATTAATACAATGCTTAATAACAGTTATAGCGCTTATCGGTGCAGGGAAAGAAAATGGGGGAAACCATCCCGTTTAGCCAGCATACACAACATAGAACCAACCCAAGAGTTAATGGGTTGTCCCTGCCCACATTTCCAACCACCCCTCAGATCACTGGGGGATGGTAAGTTCAATTATTCATGGCAGAAAAAATAAATTGAAATAACAATTTAAAAAAAAACAATTTGGAATATTTCAAAAGAAGAAAATTTTATTAAATTAGAACAAAAACAAACTCATTATACAAACTTTACAAGAAAGTACTCACAATGTGGAAAAAACGTTAGACCACACCATGACATAACTAACAAAATATTATACTCATATATTACAGAAGAGAAAAAAGATTTTTTGGTTAATGTTGCAAAACAAAAAAATTAATCAAGCACAGAGATGTAGTGGTTAATCCATGCCAGTAAATGATGGAAGTGTATCAAGGTCTTCATAGATCCACAATGTGACGCGTTTCGGAGAAAAAAGTCTCCTTCATCAGACAAAACCGGCCAGATCACAGCAAAATCTTGTAGGTACTGAGGAATTTAGAAAAAGACCTCATTAGTATGAGCAACAAGAACTATGAGAATTTATGAATCACAACTTTAAATTAAACTCCTATGAAACTAAGTCACCAAATATCAGAAAATGTTAAAGAAAATCCCATCCCAAAGATTACTTCACTTTAAGAGACTTGGAAAATAGGCCCAGGGGGGAGCGGCATACAGAGGGCAAGCCGGCGCCCGCATGTGCAAAACCACGCACACGTCCAGGCGTCAACGCCATCCGGTGCCGCGCCCCCCCAGCCTATAAGTACAACCAAGATAAGGCTGATGCAAACACATCAGCCTAAATTCACACAATATGTTCTAGAGTATACCCAATACTAACACCATGAGCACTCACATAGAAAGCTTTGGAAGAAAAGGGAAGACATCAGCTAAAATTAAAAACTGAAAACGCTAACTAGAATGTTGCAGCACAATCTCAAACAGTCAACCAAGTCACACAAAAAATTGAACAGTGAGACATATGCCTAGTCAGCAATCATTTTGTTTTTTATAAACAAGGGAGGGGGGGAAGAGGGGGAAGGGGGTGTTGGGGAGGAGAAGAGGGTGGGGGAAGGGGCAAATTCACATAATATGACCACTGTAAGTAAGTCAATGATAAACGCTTTAATGAAACATCCGCCTACCTGAGTCCTCAAGATAGGCAAAAACCTATGTAAAATGGTCCAGCCTGGCGCTGTAGACCCAAGAGTAATAAGCACAGGGGTGAAAATAAACCAAATATAGCACAACTTCCCACTGCATTAAATCGATGTGAAACATGAGCAGTCCCTACACAGAGTAGAAAAAACGAGAAAAAAAGAAGAAAAAGGAGAAAAACAATAAGTATAATAAAAAGTCTCAGAAATAAAAACCAAACGTCAGACTTACTAGAATCATCCGCCAGTATCTATAATCTATACTTAACACAGAGAAAAAAGTAAACACACAGCACTTGAAAGCGACCTGGGCAGAGTGCCAAACAATGTTCTATTTCGAAATAGCGTCTCGCCAGACGATTTGCAAAAGGAGAAGTGTACTGAAAAGAGAAAAAACAAACAGACCCGCCTAAGTAAGAGAATGCTACAGATTGTGTATCTAATCCCTCCCCAACCACAGTCCTCACCCAGACGACCCCGTGAGGGAGAACTCAGACAACGTAACAAGATGAATTTACCTGATAATGAATCACAAGAGCAAACTGCCGCGCACCGCGAGGACTCCACAAGTAAGCACGCCACTGAAAAGTGGCGAATGAAGCAGGGCTTTACCCGGCTTTGTATATAAAGCAAAGTAAAAACGCCCACCAGAGGCAGCACCCACGTCACACTAAGAGAATAACCAATCAGTAGCGAGCCAGTAATGAAGGCAATCAGAGTAAAATAAAACCCTTATGGAAATTGTTGGCACTCGCGCATCGGTTTACTGCAGATATATGCGGAAAACTTCAAGAACTGCAAAAGGAAGGAAAAATACAAGCCCAACTTAAAATACCCAAATAATAATGTGCACCAAATCCCAAATTATCGACGCAGTGAAAAGCATACTACATCCAACAAAGAAGGAGAGGAGAGAAAAATTAAGCCAGAATCAAGCACCCAACTGACAACAAAAAATTAACAATTTTAAAAAGAAACCCGACAATAAATACCTAGCCAAACAGGCTGCGCACTGCGCCAAATTCCCAACTATGCCCCCAGAAACTGCATACGGTCAATAGCACTCTAGAACGTCCTTCCTATGTCCGTGAAGTCGGCAAAATCGAACCGGCATGCCGTACCAAAACCTATCTATTGCATTATGGGAACTGTAGTAAAATACAATCTCCACCAAACTACACAAAAAAAGTTCATGCCAACTCAGATCAAAAAACCAAAAACAATTGATTCCACTGTGATCCAGCCAATCAAGACTGAGAAGCCGCCCACATTCAAGATCTCAACCAGTTAACAGTTTGTTTTAAGAAAGGTCTGATACAGGTAACTGAACATTTGAAAGACATCCAATGTAATAAGTCAATCTTATATTCTAGGAGTATCATGATTAAGAATATATTACAAGTACACATAAAAAATGACAAATATAAAACAAAAACATACAATGTCAAACAAAAATCTGTACCCCACTGTCACCACAGATCATACCATGTAATGAGCCAGTTACATCAGTATAGTTAAAGCTACCCTTCAATGCCTTAAATCTACCTGTTGGCAAAAATCTATTACACATGGAAAAATAGAACATGTAAAAAGTACAACATAAATATAAAAATATACAGATGCCTGTATATACCCTAAGTCTGACAAACGTAAACAAAGGAACATCCAAAGAAAAAATATTAAAATCAAAAACAATTCTGCCTATATACAAACTAAATATAACCTACACAAAAATTATATGCAACAAATATATAGTAAAAAAACATAAATAGACTCTGTATAAGGGACACTACCCCTCATAATGTAAAAATAACAGAGTCCTAAAGAAACAAAAAAAAGGAAAGAGAAAAAGAAAAAAGAGAAAATAATTAAAGTAGAGTGCAGGTGAAAGATTTAAAGGTTGTGCACATTTCACTGGAAACTAAGAATATAAATGAACTGTTTAAAGAAAGCAGTGAATCCCGGTTTCCTCATTCATCCCACCTGGATGTACCGTTTGTAAACGGTCAATCCACCAGGCTTCTCTCTGCAAAAGTTTCCTGATTCTGTTCCCACCCCTTGGATGTTGAGTGATAGATTCCAACACCAGAAATCTGAGTTGGTTCACAGAATGTTGCTGCAAGTGAAAATGTCGACCCACTGGAGATTTCAAATTGTGAGTTCTGATAGCTGATCTGTGTTCGATAATTCGATCCTTAACTGCTCTACTTGTTTGTCCAACATACCCAAGGCCACATGGGCACTTAAGATAGTATATGGCAAATGTTGTATTACATGTAAAGTAACCATGTAGTTCTATGGCTATGCCTGAGTGAGGATGGTGTACCACTGCTCCTTTAATGATTGAATTACACAAACAGCAACTAAGGCATGGATACGTCCCAGATCTCAGAGTCGAGAAAGTAGGCTGCTGGTTTTTAGTAAGATTAAGATCTGCCCTAACAGTAAGATCTCTGACATTTTTAGAGCGTCTGTAGGCAATCATGGGTGGTTGTGGAAATAACTGTTGTAATGTATTGTCAAGATGTAGTAATGACCAATTGGATTTCAGTATCTTGTTAATACGCCAACTATTGGTACTGTAATGTTGTACAAAGATTAAACGATCTGTACTTTGTTTGACTGAATATTGAAGAATTGATTGGCGATGCTGCTTCTGGACTAGATCTATTGTCTCTGATAGGGTGGTGCTATTGTAGCCCCTCTGTATGAAATCCTGTCTTAGCCTATCAGCCCCTACCTCAAAACGATCTTCACTAGTAATGATGCGTCGATAACGAAGGAATTGACTCTTTGGTAATCCCAGAATCGTATTTTGGGGATGATGACTCTTAGCGTGTAACATAGCTATACGATCCGTCGGTTTTTTAAAAACATCAAAACAAAAACGTCCATCTTCTACTGAAACCAGTGTCCAGATAATGTAAATGTGGTGTTTCACACCATAATTGCTGAAATTGTAACACTTTTGTATTTGCTAGGGCACGGGGAGTAGGTGGTGCGTGACATCTTGTAAGATTCTTGTCATTGAAACGCACTTGCAGTAGTGGTATCTGATAATTGAGATTGGTCCAGTTAGTACAGTTTGACATGTAATATGGCCATCAGCAATATGGCGCTTTTAAAGTGAGCTATTTGGTTAGTCTGCCCTTTGTGTCTAGTCGGTTACGGGCCGATGTGTAATGGTGCTTGGTGTTCGCTCTAAATTGTTTTTTATACATGCCTTTAGTACATGTAGGTGTTAGAGTTAATACATCGATTTTAAAGAAATGCATTGATTACATCGACGGTTTTTTAACTAGTAATCCCCCACTCGCTTTCTGCTTAGGGCCCGGGCGATAGTCCGCTTTCTGTGTTTAATGGGCGGTGTTGTTGTCTGGGTTTAATTGGTGGCTGGTGGATTCTGTACTGTATTAGCGGGATGGATTGCAGTGCAATGGTGTGGGGATGTCCGCGGTATTGAATTAGGGATGTCAGTACACCTGCCTATATGATCAAGTGGAAGCATTGGTATATCACCATGGGATGCGTGCAGTAGTATGTGCGGTTGTGGAATAATTTGTAAAGGTGCCGGTATACGCCTGTGTGTGGTTCGGGTCTGGTTGACACTTCGTGGTGTTGGCTGGGGGTACTTTTGGTGATGTCCGGGGTACTGAATTAGGGAAATCAGTCCACCTGCCTGTGCGTCATCAACCTGTCTATGTGTCAAGCGTATGTATTTCATGGAGGCGCCATGGGATGCATGCTGTGCGGCTGTAATGGTGTCACAGTATTGGTACCGGTATGCATGCACCTTCTACGGTAGTTGGTGCACTGTGGTTGGTGATCTGAGGTGTGTTGGTCAGGGGGACTGTATGTTCTGGCCTATGTGCCTTGTGTCTGTGTGTCAGTGGTGCGCCTTGTGTGGGGGTTTTGGTGTCACCCCTGGGGCTGTCAGAGAACCTGGTAGTCAGCGGCGATGTCCACGCCTCCGGACTATAGCCGCGCCCCCTGTACCCACCAAGTGAGAAGGGGAGGGAGCTAGTTGCCCGGGCGACGCAGCGAGACCCTCTCGGGGGACAGGATAGTGTTTCCTGGAGGGGAGACAA
>JAWWMG010000064.1:0-10739 GCA_035048385.1 Plethodon glutinosus
ACTCTGATCCTATAGCACAGGAATTTTCAAGAGTTCTACATACTTAGGCTCTGTTTGAGGCCTACTTCTCAAAGGTTCGAAGCAAGCTCGAAAGGCTCGCACCCATAGAAATGAATGGGTGCGAACCTTGCGAGCTTTTTCGAACCGCAGGAAACTATTTTTCCATCAAACTACTTTACAAAATATAGTCTTAAATTACATTAAAAACAACTAAAATGGAGAGACCACGTGGGCGGCGCAAGATGGCGACATCCTAAACAGATACAATGCATTCCTAGACCTACACAACAACAATCTCTGGTCTAGATGTGGCAGCAATCCACAAGAATTCTGGGATAATACACCAGCTTTTCAGTCCAACCAACTACTACCATATGCCATAGAAATGCAAACACCAAATGAGATTGATATACCTCCTAATACAAAGCAAGTCACTTTAAATCTAACTGTTCGACCAGGACAGACCCTACATAACGCCGCAGAGGCCATTATCCGTTTAAATGCAGACATAACAGGCATAAGCCTCACTACTAAATACATCCCACTAGTCGACATCACTGATGGAAAGAGTAAAATACTCATTGACAACAATAATTCCTATGGCATGACCATAGCAAAAGATACTGACATTGGCATGGCCATAGATGCCAAATACCATTATGATGACCTAAACAACCTAATCGTAGGCACCATCCCAGGCATGGGACCAAAATAAGATGGCAACATTGTCTCCCAAATAGAAACTGTCCCAAATGGTATTTTCACCATACACTCAATATACCCCTATGATAAAACAGAAGAGGGTGAAGTAACTTACACTGTAGACAAGGACTTCATCACCTTCAAAATGAACCACACAGATACACTTAACAGTGAACAGACTCAGAAACCCAAAAATGAGACACAACAGGTCAATGCTATAACACTTGACCTATCTACTAGAATTGAAAGACAGTATGAAGTGGATGCCCCAGAAGTGTTCCCTGGTTTTTACAACTTAATGACAGAACAGCTAAACCTAGCAGACGCCTGCACCAATGAAGAGGAAATAAATGAACTCAGAAACTTCCTAATTGATTTTAAAGACTCATTCTCCAAAGACTCATACGACTGCAGGCTCACAGACTTACATGAAGTGAGAATCCCAACTGATGACACACTACCGCCTGTCTATGAAAGACAATACAGACTGCCCTTGGCCTCAATTGAGGACATAACAGAAATAATAAAAAACTTGGAACAACGAAAAATAATAAGACAAGCACACAGCACATTCAACACCCCTCCTGCTGGCCGTTCTGAAGCCATCAGGTAGCTGGAGGCTCTGTGCTGACCTCAGAAAATTAAATAACAGACTACACAGGTCAAGATGGCCACTGCCATTCATTGACCAAGGTCTAGCTCAAGTTCAAGGTTAAAAAATCTTTAGCACGATTGATCTCACGAGTGGATATTGGATTCTGCCCGTGAACTTGAACGACCAATATAAACTAGGGTTCACCTTTCAAAATAACGGCTTTGTGTGGTGTAGGGCACCTTTTGGATTTATTAATAGTGGGAATGAATTTAATATCTTCCTGCACAAAGCTATGCCAGATGCATAGGAAAGAGGCACTCTGACCTACGTCAACAACATCTTGGTTAAAAGTAAAAACTTCCTAGACCATATAAAAGAGCTAAGACATGTGTTTGGACAGATTCGAGAAGCTGGTGCAAAAATATCCCTATAGAAGGCTAAATTGTGCAGAACAAAAGTGGATTTTCTAGGCCACAAAATAACAGAACAGGGAATCAATCCCAAAAGACATAAAATTGAAGCCATCCTGAAAATCAGAACCCCAACAAGCATAAAAGACATAAGAAGCCTACTAGGTATAGCAAACTACAGCAGGAAATTGATAGAAGACTATGCAGACCTCACACAACCCCTAACTAAACTGTTAAAGAAAGACACAAAGTGGGAGTGGGGCCCTGAACAGACAAATGCCCTGACAGAACTCAAACAGAAGCTAACTAACGCTCCCTGTCTAGCATACCCTTTAAAAGATAAAGAATTCTACATTGAACTTGGCTTCTCAGACACCTGCCTGACTGCAGCCCTCCTGCAAAAACATGACAACATGCCCAAGGTCATAGCTTATGCCAGCAAGGCACTAGACACAGTTGAACTCAAGTTCAATACATGCGAAAAGGCACTCCTAGCTGCCATCTGGGCAATACAACACTTCAAGCCCATAATACAGGGCGAAAAGATAATCCTTGAAACTAGCCACCAGAGTTTACAATTCCTACAAGGGAACAAAATAAGAGAAGGCAACCTCAGCAACTCAAGAATAACTTCATGGCTAATGGCAATGCAGGGCTTCCCTGTAGAAATCAGATGTGCACAAAATAAAAAGAATGACATAGCACAAGGACTAGCACTGCATACAGTCAAAATGCCCAGACTCAGATTGGAATGAAGAAAGCACACTTGAAACCTATGCAAACTCACCCCACAAAGTCTATGACAAATTAAAATGTGCAAATATGCCCACTGTCTATGTGGATGGACGCGCATTCAAAAAATAAATAAATGGAGAAACCACTAACACCCTAACTGCAGGCATTGGAAATGTATGGGTCAACAGTGACCCCATCCCACCTACATGATTCTCACTAGGAAACAAAAGTAGCCAAATAGCTGAATTGATGGCAGCATACCAGGCCATCACAACTGTCATAGAATATGACTTCCAAGAAATTCTAATAGTCACAGACTCAATATACGTAAGAAATGGCTTTGTTGAACACCTACCAACATGGAAAGCAGATAAAATGCAATGTGCAAACAAGAAGCCACTTAAACATGGCTACTTAATAAAAAGAATAGATGACCTAGTCACAGAAAATAACCTAACAGTTTACTGGAAAAAAACTAAATGCCACTCCAAAGTCCCAGGAAACGAAAAGCAATACAATGACATGGCTGACAGAATGGTAAATGAAGGAGCACTTGCAGGCAAAATTTTACAAATTCCTGAAGAAGAACCAATCAAAAACATAGCTGCACTCACACGGGCACAAGCAAACAAGGATGAGGAAAACTCAGTTGCCCAATGGGGCCTAGAAACCCCAAACCCTGATCTAATAACAGCACAGCAACAAGATGAAACCATAGCCTTGTTTTACAGCCACATACTAGACCCCATAAGCAACCCAATCCCACAAGAGAAAATCAAGGATGATGAGGACCTAAAAATATTAATGAAATACAAGTCAAAATTTTCCATGCAAGACAAACTCCTAATTCGAACCTCAAACAAAAAACAACTACAATGGGTAGTGCCCAAAGAATTTAGAGGCATCATGCTTGCACATGCCCATGATGAAATCTCAGGGGGCCACAGAGGACCCACGACATTCTGAGTAAAGTAGCTTACTGGCCACACATGCAAGAAGATGTGGAAGCATACTGCAAAGGATGCCTCCAATGTGCACATTTCCAGCCCTCAACCCCACATCACAGAGCACCATTACAGAAAAGAGGAATAGTATTCCCCTGGTCTGACCTACAAATAGACTTCATAGGACCAGTGATAAAATCCCTAAAAGGAAACAAGTATATGCTCACAGTCACATGCCTATTCTCAAAATGGGTAGAGTGCTTACCAGCACCAAACTGTAAAGCTGACACAGCTACAATGCTTTTAATTAATCACATATTCTCCAGACAGGGATTATGTTATCGCATAGGCAGCGACCGTGGGAGTCATTTTTCAGCTGATATAATGTCCAGAATATGGGAAATATTGGGTGTAAAACAACTCCACATAGCCTATCGACCTGCCAGCAGTGGCAGTGTCGAACGTTACAACCAAACCATCGTCTCCATGCTAAAAAAGTTTGTAAATGACACAGGATGAGACTGGGGTGTAAAACTACCCTTAATTCTTATGGCAATTCGTGCCACCCCAGGGAAATCAACAGTCTACAGCCCCTTCCACCTCCTCACAGGTAGGGATATGTTGACACCTGCTCACCTCCTGTACCACACCACTGAGTAAACCCTGGTAGGAGCCGCCACAACCCACGAATATGTTTCAAGCCTAAGAAAGCACCTACAGTACGCTTTCAGCCACGCACAAAGGCACCTAGAAAAATCCGCAGAACAAAATAAGACCTATTATGATTTGAAAACCACTAAGAGCCAATATGAGGTTGGAGACAAAGTATACCTATTTAACTTTGCCATAGAAAAATCAAAGGAAAAGAAATTCCTACCCTCTTGGAAAGGCCCATATACCATAATACAGAAATTGTCTCCAGTGGTTTACAAAATCAAAATAAAAAGAGGGGAAATAAAGACAGAACGCTGGACACACATAAATCAACTCAAAACTTGTTACCCCCAAACCAGACTGAAACAAATAGAAACGATTGAGATCAGCCAAGAACAGGAGGAGTAAAATCACCAGGACAGTACACAAACACCTCCCCTTCCCAAAACAAGAAGAAGGGTGCTGCATCCAAAATGACAAATGTAAATGTGCATCAAAAATAAAATGAAATGTTTTCAATGCCAAATGCTCAGGTTGTCCCATTTTCTATCCCTGTTTTAACCAAAAACATTCTCTACATGTGCAAAAACAAAACCTCTGAGCCTAAAAGGGGGAGAGGATATAGTAAAATTCATGCCAAAAAAAAGCACAAACAAAACCTCCCGCTAAACCAGATAAAAACAGAGCATATTTTCAACCCTTCCAAAGAGACCACAGACGAACCACGTTCGAACTGCATAGACAATCTACTTGAAACATTTTTGCAACATTTTTGAAACATTCTGAAACTCTCTGAAACACTTTGAAATATTTTTCTTTTCCTTTCCCAACGAACACTTGCCACAATTGTAAATAATTTGAAAAAGTGACAGACACTGATCATAACAAGTTTATTCGAACAACCCCAGTGTGTAACATTGTGTGTGTATACCAAACTATACTACTGCACTTGAGATAACAGACCTATCCCATACAAACAAGAATCAAAATGATGAAAAAGCAAAACATCCATATGGCAATTATGTTGTTATTAATGTGCATGCCAAACCAGAACAAATACTGGGGCGGATGCTAGATTTTGGTTACCCCAGGCCCTTCCACAGGCATCATAGTGATAGACAACCCTGGACTACTCATCACAGAGAGGAAACTGATAGCTCAGACCACTTACATAGACCTGAACCCTGAGACAGAGATCAAAAAGACACTCCCTATCCCAGATGACATGGACAAAGAGTTTATGGAGTGGTACAGAATACACATAGAAAGAACACAGGCCTCAGTAAAGAAGATCATGTCAAACATAGAGAAAACATTTGTAAAGAAGGACATACACCCAAATCATAGGGAGAAAAGATTCATAGGCATACTAGTAGGAATGAAAGTACTGACAGTCATAGGAGCTGTAGTAGGCACAACCATGTCCATAGCAAACAGTGTCACTGTAGACCAGGTCAACAGAAAGACAGAAGAACTCAAACACAACCTGAAAACCATACAAGACAGACTAGAAGCACAAACCACACTGAATGAAGACTTGATCACCATCATAAACAAAACAGTCATCATACAGAATGAGAACTCCAAACTCCTGACACACTCAGTCAACCTACATGAAAAAGCAGGCAAAACAAAGAAATACTTTTATGAGTATATAGACCCCATCTCATATTTCACACAGGAATTCCTGAGGGAAGTCGAGTCTAGCATATCCAGCCTAATCCAAGGGAAAATACCACTTTATTTCCTAAATGAGAACACAGTAATAGAAATTCTCATGAAAATGCACAACATGCCCTTAGAGCAACTGCAGATAAATGTTGCCCTGGAAATGGGGTGTGCCATCCCACTATACTTTGATTACAACAAGATGCAAATTGCATTCATGCTCAACCTACCCATAGTAGTACCAGATAAAGTATACCAAACCAAAAAGGTCCTCAACGTTGGCACATGGGTAAACGACAACTATGTGAGAGCCAAAACCCCAGAGATACTAGCATACCAACCTTGGACAGACAACGCTTACCTAGTTCCAAATTTAGAAACCTGTGAAAGCTTTAAAGATTCCAACTACCTATGCCCAGGCAAACCATTTATACCCAACAGTGAAAGCCTACTATGTGGAGCACACACTACTGACCTAGATATTAACCTGTGTGATGTAGTAATAAGCAAACCTGAAAACCAAGAGTTCAACACAGTAGCCAAATTAGTGAACAACCAGTGGCTAGTGTCCACTAGACTAAAGAACATCACCATCACCTATGCCAACCATGGCACCTTTAAGACCATACCTCTAACACACAGGATATCACTCATCACTGTCCCCTAGGATGTAGGAATCACAATAGGAGAACACACTATTCTATGTGAACAGTGAACCCATCCACACAGAAGTACAAATGGTAAACACTTTCTTACACAACCAAATCGACATAGACCCAGACCTAGAGTACCTACTGAAGCACAAGCACAACCACACAGTCCAGATGATAATTAGACACAAGAACGTCACCATAGACAAACAGCACTATGACATGGAAGACATCTCTGTATTCCAGGAAAGGGCCTTGGATAACCAAAAATTGTATGCAATAATAGTTATCATCATGTTCATAGCAATATGGCTAACCAGACTAACCATCCTAGTACTATGGAACACAAGACACCGAAAGAGAATGGAAGACAAAGAAGAGCATGAGTACGCGGAGATGAAGACCAATGTGGCAACACCATGCAGGCCATAGAAACCACCCAGAATGTTCACGATTGTCGAAAACACCTCAGGAGACAACATGAGAACTGAAGTGTAGCCAGATAATGAAGAACCCACACTGCTGTACTCAACCCTCCCCTAGGAGGAATTGCATGCCAGTATTATCTTCCCAAAGCACAAACATATAATGAAAGGATAACAGTGTGCTAACCCACCCCAAAAGGGAGAACTAGAGAAGTTTTTTTTTTCTTCCTTTAAATACTAACATATGTTCCCAAGAGAAGAAATGCATATAGGCTGACATCAATTATGCCATCAATGTATTAATGCCAAAATTGAAAGGGGGGATGTCAGAGCAGCTCTGACGGGCCATAAAGGACCCCAAGTTGCCTAGAAACATGCATAAAAATTGCCAGAATTTTTTTTAATTTTTAGATGTGTTGTGTCACCTCCCCTATAGGAAATGGGAAGCTGAATGTAAGTCTTTCTCACCATGAAATATACAATATGTATTATGACGAGCAACTAGACAATCATGCATCAAAATGCACAGAGAAACTACCTCAGGACACCAGTTGTCCCTACCTCACCCAATACTGTGAACAGAAAAAGTGTTACTCACCTCCAAGAACGTGGCAACTTACAATGGAAATGGGGCCAGGAGATGGAAAAAGGACTCAAGCATAGGCACACATACACCCATTGGAATCACTGCATGGAAAGGTAAGTCCATACACATACCTAGGAAACACAATCACAATAGACTAGCTCCCAAACAGACTAAGCCTAGCTTAGTCAGATAGGAAAGGACAGGTACCCCAAACCTAGAAAAGGGGGTAGGCTAGACAGACAGTATGTCCTTTGGGTTCAAGCCTGAACCCAAGCAGACAGCCCAAGTACATTTGAATAGTCAGACAAGAGAGTCGAACCCTACCAGAGAACAAACATAAAAATGCATCTAAAACATATTAGAAACCTTTTTTGCCCACAACTTTTGACAGAAGCATTTTTAAACATCCCTAAATACGTTTATACAATCCCTGAACCTTACCCAAAAACCCCACAGTGAAAAAACCCCAGAAATAAGAACTTTGAAAACTTTTTATGACAGTGATAAAGCAAAGATCCAAAAATGCAACATGCTCCAAACTTTTCCAAACTTGGCATACACATAGAGTAAATTTTTCTAAGATTTTTAAAACCAATTTGAAGTAATTCTGACCATCTCTTAAAAAGTTATTCAAATAACAATGTCCATTAATTACACTTTTTCCCATAGACACAATGAAACTTGTAACTCCACAAAAATAACTGCAAAAGTTCTAACTAGCCCCCATGTTCCTCCTAGATGACTAAAATTAATTTTAGAAACCAACCCGGAGTGAAAAATCCCACAAGATAGAAACGTGGTACGGAAAGCTGCTCAGAGGACAAAAAAAACTAAACATGCTCAGATTCACCTCAAACTTGGCATGCGTAAAGAACACATTTTTCTAAGATTTTAGAAACACTCCCCAGTCGAATCTGACTGTCACCGCCCAGGCTGCATGACAAACAAGAAACGGAAAAGCAGATTTACCATGTAACCCAATGTACTCCACCAACCCACAAAAACCACAGCAAACCTTTCCCCATGCCTAGACGTTCGTTAAGCACAATATTAAAAGATTGCAGGAGCAAATTTGAACAAAATCTGTAAACTAGAAGTGTGTCAAAATTGCAAAAATAGTTAACATACAATTCCTATGAGGAATTGTCTAACAGCCCAAAACCCACAAAAAAAAACACCTGGGTCCAACGGATTCTAAATGAAAAGAATATTCTGGGAACTAATAAATTAGAAGTAAAAATGTTAAAAATGGGCAATTGATCCTAAATTGGCAAAATAAGTATCAAAAATACTTCCGGGTCTGGGAGAAGTCTTTCATGAGTTCGAAACATGAAAGATCATCACTCAACACCCTGAAACAAGATACAGCCCTTTGGCAAAGATCGCCCCATTTTTAACAATTTTTAATAGAAAGAAAAGATTATGCCCATAGGCTAACATGGCGAAGCCCACTTAAAGCCCCTTGGCTCAGCGGAAAACTATTGGCATAGCTACTGCTAGCCTGTACCAAGCCCCAGAGTGGCTGCAGGCCAGCCCAGGAATCAATTCCTATATTTTTTTTAAATTATCTACCTTAACACAGAACCCATCTGCTAAGGCCCCAATAATTTATGACTGCTTCCTGCCAGCTAAAAACACGACCTTACCCTCTTGGTAAATAAAAGCCAGACAATCAGGCATCAGCTACCCCCTGAAAGCACTCCTGCAAGACAGAAGACCCCTAAACTAGAATTCTACATTTTCTTCAAAAGCCCTAACGTGGCCTTGGGAGTCATAGTTTCTTCCCCAGGCTGATATACTGAACAAAACAGTCCAAGTCCCAAGTTCCTACGACCTACACAGCCCCAGTTATTATAATAAAACCCTTGAGACCTTTTAGAAGAAAGTTAGATTTAGTTTAAACACCCCTGTAAGACATAACTCCTATGAAAATTGTGATCAGTCAGCCTGGGGGCCCATTGAAGAAAGCCCCCCACCCTCTCACATTCCCAGGAGAGGGAACACAATTCACAGCCCCCACACTCCTGCAAGCAGGAAACCCTTGATTTACTATGACAGGACACCATCTGGTCGCCTAGAAACCACCACCTTCCCCCCAGGCCCACAGCATCCAGAGTAAACAACTCCCTGCTTCTAACAGGAAGACAAGGCCATAAAAATTAGTTCCAGTGACCAGGCCTGAGCCAAGAGGAAGGACCTTAGCAAGCAGCCCAGCCCCTCCTTTCCCCCTGCTTGAAAAGGAGAAATCCCTCCAAAACGGTTAAACTTGCCAAAAGTGCATTTTATTTTTAATTTGAATTGGGCACCAGGTAGACAGACCAGAACCACATCACCTTGTGAGGAAAATTCACAGCTAAACTTAACCCAAGAAACTGATTCTCTAGTCTGAACGCAGCATAAACTACATCCCGAAGTTCCATAACTTTTCCCAGAAAATAGTTACACAACCCAAAGTTTGGCACAGTGCTAAGAAGAAGATTATCAGCACTCGTTTTTATTTTTAGAAGTGTCAGATCAACAGCTTCCAAGTTACAAGCCCCTTTCCCCAACTTCCCAACCATGGCAGACAGAAACCCCAATGTCAAATTCGAGGGTAGAGAATAATATTCTGATCAGAAAGACCCCAGCCCCATGTAATTTGGACCATCAGATCCTAAGTTGTGCATTTAAAACTGAAATCCCTATTTTAACCCAAATTTGAGCCTGAAAACAGGAAGTGAGCTTTTGACCCCAGTAGAGACAGGAACTGACCCCTAATCTCTCAGAATGCATCTGCAATAAGAAGGCCGGGCTCATTAATTCAGTGCCCCCAGTGAACGGAACCAGGGTCGGGGCCTATGCCAATAAGATGCAGAGCCCACCAGAGCTCAGGCATTCTACCATTTTTTTCACTAACCCAGCAACTTGGAGTCCACACACACCAGTGCGCTGACACACTGGGGGACTCTGAAGCACCCCATTACTCCATTGGAAGAAGAAACCCACTATCCAGAAAACCTTACAGAAGGAAGCCCATTCATTCCTAAGCCCTGCTGCTAGAGAAAACTGAACCACAGGGAGAAAAGACTTGGGGCTGATCCGCAAAATTGTCTGCCATTTTCCACCAAGCCTGCAACTTCAATCCAGCCCTCCAGTGTGCTGACACTGTGAGACCCAGAGCAGACACCATTTTCCCCAGCTGCTGATCAGACCTGGAGCAGAAGTGCTCAAGAATTTTCCAAATGCCCATCCTTCCCTCTGAAGAGCCCTCCTTAACAGGAGACTAGCCTCAGAGCCTCACTCATCACCCCTGCTGCCCAGTGCCTGTGCCAGGGACCCCAGCCAAGCAGAACCCACCAGCTCGACTTTTGGGCTGAGCCAAGCTGAGCCA
>JAWWMG010000065.1:0-10701 GCA_035048385.1 Plethodon glutinosus
AATCTGCAGTAGCCATCTTGCCTTGGGCTACAACCCAATCCTGCATCTGATTGGCCGTGACGAGGTCACGTGGTACGGGCAGTGAGCTTTAAAAATCCGACTTTTGGGACTGCTTGTCATTCTCTGAACCAAACTGCTGCTGTTCATTTTTGCTGTTATCTAAATTGAAGTGCTGCAGAACTGTTGGGGGAAGCTGGTAGTGTGTCTTTGTGAAGACACCCTATTTCGAGTGTGTGGCCCCCCTGTTCGAAATCTGCAGTAGCCATCTTGCCTTGGGCTACAACCCAATCCTACATCTGATTGGCCGTGACGAGGTCACGTGGCAAAGGCAGATCGCTACTTAGCAGTGATTTGGACTACGGAGCAGCGCGACTGGAGCAGCGCAGTCCGCAGTCCAAAGTACTAAAGTACTGTTTTTCTGTTTTCTGCTTTTCTGCTGTTGTGCTGCTTGTGGGACGACTGTGTTACATATGTAGGTATAAGATCTGTGAGCTTAATATAACCTAGTCTTCCTCAGGCATTAAGTGTGATACAAACGGTCTTGCACGCCGTCATCTGACTTGCAATGCCGCCAAAGAAAATAGCTAAGGTGGTCACTCCGCCTATGACCACGCCTTCCCCTGCTCCCATTAAAGATTTGGCTATGTGGAAGCAGGGAACACTAAATTCCTTCTTAGCAAAAGATAAAACTGGGGAGTTGTCATCGAGCAACAGCGAAAATGCTGTACCTGATACCAACTTGGTGAATGATTTGCCAGATGCAAATATTACCAATAATCAGCTGACTGATTCTATTATATTAAATGGTTACATTTCACCAAATATCTCTAATTGCAGCTCTCCACAATCAAGAACAATAATTGAGGTCAATACTTTACCACAACCTAGTTCATCTGTATTAAGCACTCACGGCATGAAACAAACAAATCAATCTGATATAATAATTTCCCCAATTTTGTTCTCTACAAACTCATGTGCAACTAATACCGACATAAATCTAACTACTGAATCTATCGGTATTCAAACAAACCCAGATAACTATTCAGAACTAACCAATCTAGTAAAAGACTTAACGAGAACTATGTCTGACCTATCGTCAGCTCTAGTGACATCATTCTCAAATACCCATTCACTAATTAGAGACGGTAATAAAACACTAAGTACACAAATTACTCAAACTAATTTGAGCACAAATGAACATAAAAACACTATGGGTGAAATTAAACAGAAAATAAATGAACTGTCAAAAATGAGCGAGCTAACACAAGAAAATGTCTTGCACAACCTTAAAGTCTCACAGCGATTAGCTAGCAAGGCTTTCATTGAGAAACCATCAAACTGCAGCAACACGTCGATATTCGAATTCAACGCCCCAACTATGCGTGGGAAAAATGTTAATGATGATTCGCAAATCGATGATGTAGCGCAGCTAGCATGCTCTAACGTGATTCTCCCACCCACTCAAATGGGGGATAATACGGCACTAACTCAAACTGTAACAACTATTTCTCCGGGACCGCCTGTCGGCTCCAGTTCTTCTCTTAATATACACTCTATCTTACTACCTGGAAAGAGTTTGAGTTCAAAAACCGTAACATTTAATCAAACTTCACCACAATTGCCAGCAAGTACCTCTTCTAAAACCACTCTCAGTAGAAAGAGAAAGAAAAAGTCAGGGGCACCAAGTGTGCCACAGGACACGTGCCCACAAAACCTGATAACGAATATGCTAAAGTCTTCCAGTGCTAAAAAAGCGCGTATTTCCAACAGCTCACAAACATTGAATAGTGTAATCATTCCTAATAGTAACAATTTTCCTCCTCCACCTCCCAGAAGGTCTCTTAGCCGGAGGGAAAAAAGGACCAAGAAAGACGTAATTGAAGCTTCAATATTGAGTCAAAATCATTTATTCTTCACGCCACTTTTCTTAACGTATGATCAAATGTGGCGAGACAGAGCGTTTCTAAATAGGCAGGCATTCTTACATGTCACTTCACTTATTCCGGATCTTTCTTACCTTACCAGCTCTCACATTGCCACAGTCAGTTTCATTGAAAGCAGTAGCGATACTGCAGACACGACTGTTGTTTCATTCATTGATGATAAAATCGCAACTTTTGTGTGGCAACATGCGGATGCATTCTTAAAATTCGGTATTGAAGTAACTATCTCTCCAGATACACGCTCTGAAAAAACTATGTTCAAATATGATCAATTACAAAGGCCTCTTCCCCCAATCCCCAAAAGGAACCATCAGCTGGAGGATAGTGAGCCTATTTATGACATAGTTAACACTGACTCAGCTACTGAATCAACCCTGTCGTCTTCTTGGGACACCGACTCGGACTCTGAGTAACCTCGGCCATTTCTATAATCTCCTGGAATTGCGCGGGCTATTTTCGTAATGGTGGGACGTATATATTACCATCTTTTCTTGGCTCTCCATTTGTAGCTTGTTTCCAGGAGACCTGGGCGACCTCAGATGTGATCATAAATGGCTATTCCTGCTATAATAACTTGGCTACTACCTCGACTTCTGGCCATGCTAGTGGAGGTGAACTTATTATTGTTAGGATCTCTTCCTTAATCAAAAACATAAAATACAGATTGGTGTCGCATGGTTTTTCAGGAGTATCCATCGTCTTTCTTCAGAGTAAACTGCTTCTCTCTGTCTGGAATAATTATGTTAACCCTAATGCAAGTTCACTAGCTAAAAAAGAATTTCTGTCAAATTTTGAAACATTATTAAGGGGACATGTTCAGTGTAAAGAATTAAACATCTATTTAGGAGATTATAATTCAAATCTACTAATAGAAAGCTTCACTGATGATGACGATAACCTATATCACAATATCCCTGACTTGAAGAGACATTACATTGCTAAGAAATCACTCTTTGCCAAAAAGCTACTACAAATATGCAATGACCACTTGATTATTCCTTTGAATGGGCGTAGTGATTCTGACCGTAATTTGAATTTTACCTTTAAACGTGGGATATCCCAATCCATTATAGACTATGCGCTGATTAACCTTACTCAGATGCACTATATTAAGGATTTTATTGTCCATACTCTATACATTGGAGATCATTCCCACATCGAGGTGAAATTAGTTAAACTGTTTGAAATAAATAACCTTAAGTCAACTAATCCATTTGACGTAAAAAATAAAGTTATTCTTAACCAAGTGGTTTATAAATCAATTAATAATCAAGAACCCCCGTGGCCAGCTCTAAGACATAGGGTGCTAACAACTAGTAGGGCTCACCTCTATGAAGACTATAACCATCTTTGTATGAGCATGGCCAACAAGCTCTGGCAACTCAAACCAATCAAAATAAGTTACAATGGCTGGTTTGATGGTGATTGCCGACAAATGTTACGCGAGACAAATTTCCTACTAAGGAAATGTAACTTAATGACTAACAAAAACGATAAGGTCCAAAAGAAGAAGCAGCTATTACGAACTAAGAGATTGTTCATGTGGCAAAAAAAAGAAGCATTTGCTCATAAACAATGGGAACTTCTTGATGCCGTTAGCAGTCCCTCTGACTCTAGGAAATTTTGGTCACTAATAAATAACATTGATAGTAGCAAAGCAATAAGATCACACGATTGCCATATATCAAAAATAATTTGGGAAGAATTTATAGCAAATTATTTTAATGCTTCTCTACCCATAATGACACTACCTTATTCATACTCATATGACCCTGGACTACTTCCTCCACCTTCTATTAATCTAATTAATAAGCTGATTTCCAAACTTAAATATTCTAGAGCAGCAGGACCAGATAATATTCCAGCTTCTGTATTAAAAATAGACCCAGATTTCTGGGCACCCATCCTTGCCAGAATATTTAAGGAGGTACTTACATCAGGGAAAATACCTTCCTCCTGGTTGGGATCAACTTTAATTCCGATCTTCAAAAAAGGCGATCGGAGAGACCACGTGATGCAAGCGCGGTGAGAGGACGCACGGTGTGGAGCTCCTGCTGCCTCGAGCAATATACAGCAAAATACGCCAACTCTAACGACTAAATTCACGGCCAGCAAACACCCAAATGCCTCCTAAAGACAAACGGCAGGGAAAACTACCAGATTACTCGCTGACGCCCCATGGAACGCGGAAAAACAGTGAGATTGCTACGGAAGGAGTGCAACGCGGCGAGAAAATGGCGGCGAACGCCGACATCGGGGAAGACCCTGGCATCGCACAAATATTGAAAGAAATTCGTGAGTCCCGAGCAGAGCTGACACAACAGATGGGTGAACTGGCTGTCCGGTTCGATTTGATGCAACAAGGTTTTGAAAAACATGGTGAGAAAATAACGGCAGCAGAGGCTAGAATCTCGTGTACCGAGGACCGACTGAACGCGCTGGAACCGCGCCTAATAGCGGCTGAACAGGAAGCCCGACGGGCTGTTGCCGCGGCACAAGACCTTGAAAGTCGCAGTCGGAGATCAAACCTACGGGTATTAGGAGTCCCTGAAGCCGCCATAAAATCGAGGTATGCTGAGAAACTAGAGGAATTACTGCCGCTATGGGTCCCGAACGCGGTGCTGTCCGCGCATTTTGTAGTTGAACGAGCTCATCGGACTCTGGGTCCCCGACCGGGCCCGGGGCTACCAGCACGCCCGATAATACTTAAACTTCTGAACTACAGGGACAGAGATGAGCTATTAAGAGCTGCTAGAGCGGCGGGGCACATAAAGTGGGAAAACAACACGATCAGTCTCTACCCTGATCTGACTATTGACGTTCAACGCGCCAGGAAGCGATTTGACTCAGTCAAAGCGGAGCTACGCACCAGGAAAATCGAATACGCCATGCTACACCCGGCACGACTACGAATCAACATCAATGGAAAAACCCATTTTTTCACAGATCCGGCTCAAGCATGGCGATTCTTAGAACAACACCATGGGACTGAACACACCAATGCTAGTAATCGGGATGAGGAGCCGCCAGCTATAGAAATATGAAAAGAAACGTCAATAAAAACAACTGCCGCGGTGAGTTGAACGTTAGAAAACAGCAGTGGCGTTGAATGATGAATGAAATTAGACGTAAATATATGGAACTGATGGTGTCTTTAATATACGATGCAGATTGAATGTGTGTATAACGACAAATGGATGCACCGTCCTTTAAACGGTTAAGAATGCGAGTCGCACCAAATACTTGGAACGAAGATGGCGGCTGAGCTACTGATGGCGCCAATATGCAATGAAACACAAACAGGCCGTACACGCCGATGTGTACTGATGGGTCACTGATCCGGCTCAAACATGGCGATGCCTAGAACAACATCATGGGACTGAACTCACCAATGCCGGTAATCGTGATGTGAAACTACCGGCTCTAGAAATGTGAAAATCAACATCAATAAAAACAACTACTGCGACTGAATATATGTATGGCGGCAAATGGCCGGCAACGTCCTTTAAATGGTCAAGAATACGAGTCGCAACAAATACCGGGAACCGAAATGGCGGCTGAGCCGCTGGTGGCACCGACATGTAATGAAAAACAAGCAGACCGCACAAGCCGATGTATACTGGTGGATCATGGATTGGACAGCAGAACACTTACGCAAATCGAGATGCGTGCTAACAGAACTTACGGCAACAGGTAACAAATATACTGCACGTATGAACAAGAGAAAGAACTGATATGGTATTGATACCCCTTGTGATAACAGTCACGACTGCATGGCTAACGAGCAGCGAATGACTTGTGAGAACTAAGGGAACACTGTATGCGCTGCGGCTGGCCCTAACTATGAACAGATTACTCACGAAACTACAAATACATAAAATGAAACATTGGGCACGCCGTATCTGCTATATGAAGGCTATTGAGCTGTGCGTGAATTCATAACAGCCCCTGAAATTATTATGCATAGAAGCACAGCTACAGATACTGAACAAGAACAATGTTTTCGTCACTAAATCAATGCATACTATTATTAGCAATAATAACTATGCTCCCGTTAGAGAATGAGATAATTGTACTGAGGAGGCGGAGGGTAAACACACTGTTTAAGTTAATGGTTTAGGGAAATATACCCTATAGATGGTTAGGCATTACGTGTGGTCTCCAAGCCTATGGGCTACCAAGTTTAAAGCTATGAAGACACGGTTGTCTGACATGGCGTTTGGATGCAGATCTTGTTGTTGGGGTGAGATCTGGGGGTGGGGGAAAGTTTACATGATTCCTATCCAGGGGAGGTTACAGTGCACGATTCTAGCTGGCTTACCCGTGATCCACGGGCTAGTTAACGAGCAAACACTAGGAATGGGATATGGCTGAGCTACTGTCTTTTTTGACCTGGAATGTGAGAGGGATGCAGTCTTATGCAAAATGTAGGAAGGTAATGAAGTGGTGTGAATTGAAGCGTGTCGATGTTATCTTCTTACAGGAAACACACTTAATGCCAGGGGACTATACATACATGCAGAAAAGGTGGGGTCCACATATATATCATGCCTCATACACGCGAGGCAGCAGAGGTGTATGCATCATTGTGCGTAGGCATGTACAATTTGTGTTACTACAACAACATATTGACAGGGAGGGGCGCTTTCTAGTGATAGTAGGCAGAATACATAACACCCATGTAGTCTTGGTAAACTTCTATGGGCCCAATTTTGATCACCCGAAATTGGTTGACGAACTATTCGCAATACTGGATAAATGGGGTGATATGCCGTATATAATTGGAGGGGACTTCAACTTCATTCTAGACGTACACCTGGATCGGTCAAATACCGGACCAAGAGTGTTGACACAAGCAGCCAAAAGATTATTACACTATGCTGAACTATACGACTTAGATGATCTATGGAGAGCTAAATTCCCAACTGTCAGTGGGTTCTCTTTCTACTCTTCCAGGCATGACTCCTATACTAGGATAGATAGATTCATGGTACCATCACATATACTGTTTTTAATTGAGCGAATATATCTGGAACCTAGAACGATTTCAGACCATTCTCCAATACATTTTGAGATTAGATGGGCTGGAATTGAACGTAGACCGTTTCAATGGCGCTTCCGCGAACTGGCATTATTAGATATCAAATTTGAAGCCACAATCACTGAGCAGATACACCAATTCTTTGTAAATAACACTCTAGAACACACTGATACCCTGACCAGATGGGCAGCCTTTAAATGCACCTTACGAGGGATTATAATTGGGGCGGATCACGGAGTGCTGAAAACCCTACGGGGCGCAATGGAGAAAGCAGAAACTCGTATAATAATGCTTGATGAAATGTATAATGTTACTAGAGACAAAACATTGCTAGGGGAAATACTAGCAGAGAAAGAGAATTTTATTGATGGGTTACAGCAAGAAATCAAATATAACAGCCGATTGCCGGAGGCACAACGCTACTGGCAGTCTGATAAAGCAAGCTCACTCTTAGCCAGGATGATAAAGGGGGATAAACGACCTGTACAAATAAACTCCATTGAACTGACAGATGGTAAGGTTGCGACAGGCACCAAACAGGTATTGGAGGGCTTTCAGTCTTTTTACTCAACTTTGTACAAATGTGGAACAAGGATCTCTGACACTGAAATAGACAAATATCTGATAAATGTGTCAATGCCTACTCTAGATACACAGGTACAAAACGACCTAGATGCTGATATAACGACACAGGAAATCAAAGCTGCGATCGCAGACTTGAAACCCGGGAAAGCACCTGGCGGGGATGGCTATACAATGGCATTTTATAAAAAATATGCGGATATACTCACCCCATACTTACTTGAAACTTACAATTATGCACTACGAACACAAAAATGGCCACATTATCTTAATGAAGCTATAATAACGTTACTGTTGAAACCGAACTGCAATGAAATAAAATGTGATGCATATCGCCCGCTCTCCCTAATAAACTGTGATTTGAAAATCCTGGCCAAAGTATTAGCTACTCGAATCACACCTTTAATGACACTTTTGATTGGTACTGAACAAACTGGATTTGTGCCAGGCAGGAGCACCTCAACAAACATTAGGAAGGTAATGGATGTACTGGCAGCGACTACTATCACGTCTGAGGCTGCGATACTATCGCTAGATGCCACTAAGGCATTTGACACGGTTAACTGGCGCTACATGTTTGCTGTATTGCGCAAAATGGGCTTCGGGCCAGGCATTCTTAAATGGATCAATCTTTTGTATACAGACGCTACTGCTAGAATTAGAATAAATGGGTTCACGTCCACACCACTATCAATTGAGCGTGGCACCAGACAAGGTTGCCCGTTGTCTGCGGTGCTATTTGCCCTGGTGACAGAACCATTGATCCGAGTTCTTAGTGGATGTCTAGAAGGCAAGGGCATTAAATGTGGTGCGATTGAGATGCGCTTGGCTATGTATGCAGACGACCTGGTAATCTTTTTAAACAATCCAGGAAGAGACCTGACTAGTATAATTAATGCCCTGACCTTAAATGGGCAGCTTTCTGGTTACACGATCAATTGGGGGAAATCGGTCCTGTATCCATGTGGTCCAATACCGAATAGTGATGGACTGACGGTACCTCTACATATTTCTAAGGAACCCTTTAAATACCTGGGGGTAATAATCGCTCGTACACCAGCTGACTGGTATATAAGTAATGTTGATCCCCTGCTCCCATACATATCTGATAAATTAGATGCTTGGCGGAATCTACCATTGTCAATTGCTGGAAGAGTGGCGCTTCTGAAAATGGTGCTGCTGCCCAAACTTTTATATATCTTTGATAACGTACCAGTTATAATACCACAGCTCTTCTTTAAGACCTGCAAAACACTATTCATTAACTTTATATGGAAAGCTAAAGTACCTAGAGTTGCCTTTGAAACATTGCTTAGACCATACTCGGAGGGTGGCCTAGCATTACCTGACATACAAGCCTATTATAGAGCAACTCAAATTAAACATACAGTGAAATGGATGGCCCCACACCCCACAAACCCTCATGTGGTTGCCGAAAAACAGTGGTTTGGCAATAGAGATGCAGGGAAATTGATCTGTATGCCCCATGTTACCTGCCCTCGAAGGCCCGGCCCTCCACAAGCTAACCTGCACATATGGAAAAGCCTACTGTCACATCACAAAATTAAACACCCATATAGTCCTTATATACCGCTTTGGCATTTAACTGATGGAAAAATACACTTTTCGCAACGCGAACTTGCCGAATGGGATGCTCAAGGCATCAGTGAGGTACAAGATCTCTTTGAAGGAGGGATGTGTAGAGATGATAAAGATATTCTTTCACAGGCGGGAGGTGGCCTACTAAACATATTGTTATTACAGCGCCTTAAACAATGCCTTAGAACACTATGGCCAGTATTCCCAGCAGAACCACCTGAGATGAAACTTCTTACTCATATACTGACGTCTGGCGCTGAGTCACATCAAGTCACAGCGCTATATAATCAAGTGCGAACTATAGACCCCAAAGCCGACGTCTCAATCCGACACAAGTGGGAGCAAATAACAGGGGTAGAAATGTCGGATATACAATGGTATGATACCTGTGTGCTAACTAAAACGGTGTCCCTCTCAATGAGGCTTCGGCTTATTCATTACAATTTCATGCTACAAACATACATCACACCTGCCAAATTGCACAAAATGACTGGGTCTCCTGATATACCTTGCAAAGGATGTGGGGAATTGAATGTCGGTTTTGAACATATAGCCTGGGAATGCTCAGTGATTCTACCCTTTTGGACTGAAGTTACCAAAATCATCTCAAATGTTTGTGGCACCCAGGTGCCGAATACTTTACCTGTTATATTGTTGAACCAATTACCCAAAATGATCATACCGAAAACCAAATGGGCCAACCTGGCAATAACTGTAGCCAAGAGACGTGTAGCATTTGGGTGGATGCGTGGAGTGACGCCATCTCACAAACTTTGGCTGAGAGATATGACCTTATGTGGTGATAAAGAGGATACTCTGTTACAACTGAATCCAGCCTTTAAAAACATAAGAGAAACATGGTGCGCTTTTAAAAACTATTTATTTCAGATATCTGCAAATGACACTTAATGACCGTATGGGTTACTTTTCTTAATTTGAAGCTCCTCGATTCCAAAGTCTTGCTTGCATAAGAACTGTTTACTGACTATCTTACACCTATCCTTTAACGAAAATGTGATGTGCCTTTACTTCACCTGGAGGGAATGTATATATATGACATAATAATATGCTGACGATTGTACATGCGAAGCAAAATTCAACTTAATGATTATTCATGTATATATTGTTGACTGAGTCTGTACTAAGTTTGCTGTAAAATCATTAAATAAAGTTTTTAAAAAAAAAAAAAAGAAATGTGAATTGTAGGGCTGCATGCACATGGGTTGGGATTGTCATTTCTGTGAACATGAGTGCCATTTTAGGCTGAGATTGTCTGGGCCATGTGCCCATCGTGTTCTTTATGGTGGGATTGCTTGGGCCATGTGTCACGTCCTGATGCAACCCTTGCAGTGTGTGCACCACAAACAAGCGTCCAGTAAACCTCCCTGATAGGACGTCCGAATCTCCACTGTCTATCGCGGGTTTTGAGGGTTTTCTGTTTCTCCAAAGGGTGTGCTAATACCTGAAGGTGATAAGAAGAGAGAAAACAAAGAACAATAAGAGACTGTGCCAATAGGGAATAAGGGTGGGTCTACC
>JAWWMG010000066.1:0-10684 GCA_035048385.1 Plethodon glutinosus
ATTTGGTGCAAAACCGTAAACCGGTTCAAAAGTTATAGGCAAAAAGGTGATTGACCATTTCCTATGAGAATGACATTGTACCTTAACTCTTAGCGGCCGACCGGCCGCTAAGAATAGGGACATATGTAAATACGGCATCTGAACACTAGTGATGCAGAATGCCTGTTTAGCGTGCATTTCTTTTACAGGTTTAGGTGAGTGGTACATATAGCAATCCTTATTTTCTGTTTCTCTGTTAGCCAACAGATACCGCGCAGGCAGTCGCTCCTAGAGACGATGAAAGCACATGGCTCACAGGACCTCACCCATTTGGTGGAATCTGTGATAGAGACCAACTCAGCCGTGATCTAAGTGGCTGACCCGAACAAGCAGGCACAAGGACTACTGGCAATGAGACTAGTTATACGTAATATGTAATGTCAACTATAGAGGGGGTTGTGTCTAATAATAATTTGTCTACATTGGGGGTGGCCAGGGTTGTGGTTAATATTGAGAATGGTGAGAATGTGCAGACTCTCAGAACGTCAGGAGGTAATAAACCATGCATGAAACAGGGGCGGTTTTCCCCAGGTACTACATCAGATCTGAAACCTCTAAATGGCCCCAGGGTCTGCGCTGCGCTAAAAAATCCTAAGTACCCCAGAAAGCAGTACCATAGAAAGCAGTACACTATCATAATGAAAATGCCGAATTCCAATCCACCGCCCCACTATAGAGTTCCTAACGACCAGTCGACAGAGCAGACGGCCCCCCATAATCGGGGGGTACACCCCTTCGATGTTGAAGATATTAGTGATGCAGATGAGGGCAAAAACACACATACAGATAGCAGGCCCCTGGAGGTTGACCATACACTCATAGACAAAGCGGGGTTCCCTCCTAATAGGTGGGTACACCCATTCGACGTTGAAGATATAAGCGATACTGAGGAGACTGAGGAGAGAAACACTCATACAGTGGCCCCAATGCACCGTGTGAGGATAACAGGCCCCAGGGGGAGGAGGATGACCTTGCATCCCTAGACAATGTGTTAGAATTGTTAAAAGCAGCGTCCGAAGATGGGGCAGCTGGTGATAATGAGTGTGACTCTAGCACAAGCCCAGTAGATTGGGATTCTTTGTGGCCCACGCCGATGCACGGGTTAGAGGACACACATGAAACAGGGGCGCAAGCTACAGCAGCCCCTACTCAAGGCCCCTTAATGGCTAATCCCAGTTGTAACCCAGTCATTACCAACAACTGGGAAGCCTATACAGAGGCCCTGGACAATGATGATCTAGAGTGCGCTCAGCGGTGGGACACACCTAGTATATATTGGAAATATGCTAGCTCAGAACAAACCCCCACGACACCATCAGAAACACAGCTCCCTGTAACCGATGACCCTCGAAGCACTCCAGAGGCCACAATCATATATCTAGGGAGCAGCGAGGATGAGGAGGAGGAGGTGCAAAGCAACCGTCCCAGCATTATTAAATGCAATCCTGAGGTCAGCGCAGCACCAACGCTAAAAATTCCACAGACAGTGGAGTCTTTAGGAGCACCCGCCGGTTGTAGCACTATCGCAACACCGACCGTTAACACGGGCACAGTTGATGCTGAAACCGTGGAGACCCCTGGGCCTGAAGCCTCTGCAATCAGCAGTAGCCCCCCAGACAGCGGGTCAGAAGGGTCGGGGCAGCATGACTAGTGACAGCAGCCAGCACCACAATCTAAAAAGCGTGAAAGGGTGTATAGCACAAACCGAAAACATCCTGAATTGCTAGGAGGTGGGTCAAAAAAGCGGAAAAACGCTGGTAAAGGGGTAGTTATGCAGAAAGTAGGTGGGATAGTAACTGATCCAAACTTTGCAGAGGGCCGATCCAGAAAGCGTAAAAATGTGTATAGGGAGCCGGGTGCTCAGAAAACAGCTGCGGCTCGAAGTAACCGCGGGACAAACCCTTCAGCAAACTGTTCTAAAAAGCATAAAAGCACAGGCACTGAGGAGGGGGCTCCTGAAGCTAAGAAGCTGAAGCAGCTGGCTGTTGCGGGTGTTAAACACACACATGATGGCCTCTGTTGAAAGATTCAAACAGTATTGTGCTAGCTTGGAAATAAATACTGAGAACACAAGCACTTTTGAATCCCTAGAAGCCTATATGGATTACACGCTAGATGGAGAAAAAGAGTTTAGTGAGGCGCAGAGAAAGGTCGAGGCTCCTGAGGTAGCCGTATGACCACCCCAAATAACAAATAATAGGCCCCTAGTAAATGCACCCCATCAGGCCTCTGCAGGGGCCTACCCTGTGAGCACCACCGGACATACCCCGTTTGTACTGGGGCAACTTCCTAGTAAGAGCCGTCGAGGACGGTGAACAACTGAGCACAAGCACAGGGGGTAGGCCGACCGCCCAAGGGGACCCTTCGTAAGCAACAGCAGCGGGGCAATAAGGAAGAGGCGTGACTAGATAGGGAGTCCGATACCAGCAGCGCCCCTGAAAATAGCAAAGTACCCCTAGCCCAGACGGGCAGTGGTGTCACACATCCTAAAGAGAAACACTCTAAGGTCCTTGACCGGGCTATAAAATGGCAGAGAACGGTCGTAGCCGCAGGCATCTTTTCAGAGTACTAAAAAATGCACACCTTCTTCTAAGCAGGCGGCACAGCGAGCAGACGCGATCCGTAGAATGCTCAGGAGCCGCAGAATATACTGATGACGACACTGCTCAGTCCTACCAGAGGTCTGAGAATACCCCCGGTTCCAGTCAAGGCTTGCCCAGGAGTAGGCATCGTGACGCTACCGAGTACTTGGAGAGCATCCGTTCGTATCAGTGCATGTTTAAAAGAAACAGAGCCACGGGAAATTATGAGGAGTTCCGCTTTATCAATCTGGAAAACCTCCAATCTCTGGTGCATGGCACAGCAGTCATAACGGACGCTGTGCAGGACCTTATTAATTGTGTATTACGGAGAGCAGACCCCCACGATTTTGTCCATATCAGACTGGATGTCACTTCAGAATGTGTGACAAAGTGGTACACCCCGTACTGTTTTTAAAGAGCTTTTAAAGGCTTATTTAGGAACTCCTTCCCAGGGTCTGCTTGTAATTTAGCGGGGACTCTACTTCTCTTAAATATTCTTTTGAAAGCAGAGGCTACGCCGGACCCCTTCTTATCTTTTAAAGGCTCCGCATACGCTCATTTGGATAGCACATCGATGATGGCTAGGATGTACCTGTGCCCCTTGTTATCCTCCTGAAATTGACTCATATCCATTGAATCAGCTTGCCACTGGCGATCAATGTCGGACACTATGGTCGCTCTTCGTTTAAAGCGTTTTCGTGCTGGCTTGTGTAGGCTGTATGAGTCCTGGTCAGCCAACCAATCCCTGACATCTGCCCTACCCACTGTTTCACCGTCGACTCTCAGCTTACGATACAGAGGTTCCACACCACCGTAGCTCCCCACACACCCCTCGTCATAGTACAGTTTAGACAGCTTAGCACTCGACATGTTGCACGCACTAGACACAAGGAAACGAACACCTTTTTAAGATTGAATACATTTTTTATTAACATTTGTAGAAGGAAAATCTTTATTGACATTTATGAAACATTGCTTTTCACCGTGATCTGCCGCTGGTTTCCACATTACAGATCCTTCATTTACATCCTGTAAATAAGCCAGACACACATCAGTATTTACAAAAATATCCTAGTGGAACAGTTTACGCTGCAGTGATCCACACCTACCCCTAAAGCGGATTAGGTACAGTCGATTTCTCCATTTCCCCATAGTTCTCTCCAGGTGCGTCCTAACGCACATAGGACATCCTCGCCAAAGCTCTTTCATTTTTAAAAAAGGGCCATCGGCTATGAACACAATGCTTTACTGACAACCCTGGCAGCCCCTTTTCCCAACTTCACCCCATTGCTCCTCTGCATTGCATGAATCATTTTCACTATAGTGTGAGGGCATAGGGTGGAACATACCTTGCGCGCAGTGTGTACAGCGTAGGATTGCTCCATGCATTGGTGAGCTTCCTGCACTTCATTACCAGCTCTATGCCCGTCGCACCATTCGTACAAATACTTGCGTAGCATCGCTTTTGCAATGACGGCCATGTAACTGTGTAGAGCTACTGTGTCAGCCCAGCACGGATACATTTTAAAGACATCTTTCACACCGCACGTCTTGTCCGCTTTAGGATCCATTACATATTCACACTGGGGGCACGTAGTCTCACCCACTATATTGAGCGGCAGTGCAAAGAATCTGCGACAAACACGACAGGGACCTATGGCCTTACTAACCCCAAGCTCAGTTTCATAGCCCTACATCACAATGGATGTGCATTCCTTACACACCTGATTCTGACCATTTCTGTTTCTTTCAAAGCGTTTTGAACAGAGTCTGCACGTTACTACTATGGTGTGTCCCGCCCTGTCACTAGCACCATCCTCCATCATTATAGCTATGTATTGCTCACACAGTTTATTGTTGAGACTGGCCCTGCTTTCCACTTGTTTCGAGCAGCACACACAGTAAATGTTGATATTGTTGACCCGGCTCCCGGAGGCCTCTTCCTTGTCTGTTTCAGTGACATCCATCTACGGCATCAAAGAGAATATCAAAGAGAATATCAAAGTTTTAGAAACAATGTCGCAGTCCTAACCCACACGTAAGAAGCTTGATTTTAGTACTATACTTACGGATGTATCGGTCGTAGCATCTTTCATCTCCACCGCAACCGGTTCACTCCCCACGCGCATGGTTTCATAACCACTATCCTCAGTATTCATTTCACTATCCTGCCCGGGTTCTTCCGAGGTTCCATCAACACCCATCTAAACAGACAAAGAGAATAACAAAGTTTTAGAAACATTCCGACTGTTGTAACACCACTATGAAACGTTATATTTCTAATGGTAGGCTTACCTCAGTACAGGTCCCACCGACCATCCTTTCCTCTATATGATTGTGATGGTCCAAACACACGGTTGTGTCGCCATCACAGTCAGCGGCTGCCTTTTCAAACCATGGATCTTCTGGCTGGTCCGTCGTCTCCTCCTCCTGCAGCAAACGCACCCACTCACGAGTAGCTTGACCCCATAGATCACATAGGTTCATGGCCACACATTCATAGGCATCTGAATTTACTTCATTCCTCTTTCCATCCATTTCAACCACAGATCCTTCCCCCGATTCCACATCAGCCCCCTTCACCTGTAGGTGATCCACAGGGCCAGGTTAATTGCCAGCGACACCATCAAGGGCCAGAGCTGCATCAACACTCTTCGGGTGATCACGATCAGCCGTCTGCGAGCTGAGGGTGGCAGCCGCACTCCTTGACCTCACTCGAGTAGCTGGTTTTAAATAACGCTTACTCAAAAGAGATCCACCATCGCAGGGGCCCAAGCTCCTCGATCGCCCCCGAATAACTGTGATGTTCTTCCTAGAGCAGGGTCTGCCGTCGGGCTGCATCAGCTCCCCCTCCTCCTCCTCAGACGTTGCATCGATGCATAGCCCCTCCAGATCCTCGCCGATCATAGCCATTGCTCCATCGACGCCGCAATGGTTAAGACGGGCCTCCAAACCCTGCCTTGCTTTTCTTCTGATATATTGCGACGTGGGCACTGCTTCATCCGAATCGCTGCTGTTATAAAATTGCAGCCCTTGGAGTAGCGCCAGGTAGCCATATTTCCTATCAGCCTTTTCGCAGCGTAGCTTGAAACCAGACCCTTAGAGATGTACCACAGCACTCAGCAGACCCGGCTATATATGCTACGGCCAGACCAACCCTCTAACTCGTCACACAGGTCCACCCTCAGGTTGTGAAATTTCCCTGCTCACCATGAGAAAAAGGTTCTGAACGTTCCAGGATTGCGTCAGCAGCCTCCGCATCACGTGGCTACAGCCCACAGGGGCATTCCTAGGCCTTACGTCACAGGGGACCCAGATATGCCCTTGTAGAAAGGGGCATGGCAGAGGTGTGAAAAAGGGGCGTGGCCACCTGTCACTTAGGAATGTGATGAGTAGTAGGTATATAGACTACTGATGTGTAACAGGTTTGATTTCCTCTGCTTTTGCAGACATTTGAAGGATGCGATATACAGCATACACTTGTAGAACAATTAAAGGCCTTTGCACGCAGTGCAACATCTGCTGGCACCCACCACGAGATGAGGGTGGGCATGCAAACAGCAAGGTGTGCCTGAGAGCAAATGAAGTGGATGTGGAGCAACCTGAGGTGAAATATAGCCAACCAGCAGTACATCACTGCAATACTTAATTTCTGTATTCAAGTATGTACTGTTTTTCGTTTGCACACCACTCTTGCCCGGTAGACACCCTTCCGTGAGAAATTCCGTGAGCGTGCTAGCAACAAAGTTTATGTAATACTGAAACTCTGATTCTACCGCAGTTCACCAGGGCCAACCTTTAGGAGTATGTGTCAGGTCAGGCTCCTTGCAAGTCCAAATCTAAAGCTTTTAGTAAGATAGAAATTGTCCAAAACAAATAGCATCAAATGACCTGGTTCACAGTTGTGTTCTACTTCATTATTGCAGTGTAATTGCTTCCCCATCATTCGTGCTGTCATATGCAAGCAGTGTGTGTTGTGGTGAATTGGCTACAAGTAAAGTCATCTGTGTCATCTGTGCAACTCTCCATTGCTTTCCTGTAAGGTGTAAGGGACATACATGATTTAAATCACTAAGCCAGGAATGTAAATGCACAGTGTTTTACACAATGGTTTGATGCTTAATTTATGGTGACTATTAATTTTGCAGGGTTGGTGAGGTTATCAAGGTTCAATAAAGGTTTCCATGCTAAGCCCCTCCACGGAGTACCCTGTCCCCACTGAGCGGTCGTTAATGCAGAGGCTTAGAAGGCAACTGGGATGCAAACAGACGCATGTGAGTGGATGGGGGTTGGGTGGCTGGGCCAAATATGAGCATATCAGGAAGAGCATGACTAACCGCAGCATGTATGTACATTATAAAGTGCAGTGATGATGCATACAAGCAACCTGTCTTCCCCCTCCCTCCACAGAGCAACACCCATGATGCACAAGGTAAACAAGGAGAAGTGGGTTGTGCACATCAATGTGTGGATCGAAGCGGGACACTCACTGCACAACTTCATGTTCACGGACAAGACCTCGGTTGCCCTCAAGCACTACAGCTGGTAGTGCTACCGACTGCTGGGAAGAGTGGTCCAGAAACTGGTGGTGAAGTATCCCAAGAAAGTTAGTTTGGAGAGGCATAACTTCAGATGGAGCCGCCCTCTTGTCATATTCGTGGTGATTATGGACGGTGATTATTTCCACAGCTAAATATTTTTGATTGGGTCTGCAGTCCTATGTGTGAACAAAAGTAGTTCTTTACTTGAACAGCGCTTCTTAATGCTGTGGCTGGCACTATGACTATGCTGAGGTGCAGAGAGCGATGGTGGGCTGCCCATGCACGTACAGTACCTGTACAATATGTGACTGCCGCACGCCAGGGTGCTGTTGCAGGGGTGTTTCCAGGTTGCAAAAACACTTGAGGAGCAGGCCAGTACAAAGTACGGACAGCTGTAAAGGAAAGTTATATTTTATTGTACACAGTTAGAGAGCAACAATTAAAACAATTGAAAGCTCAGAAACACATGCTTTGCAGCAGGGGGAAGAACCTGCATCTCAATAGTAGCCCTCAAATATATACACACATGCAACAGAACAACTGGAAAACAACAGCAGTCTAGTGCAAAGTGACCGGAGCTGAAACTACACACTTGTACAGTATGCACGCCCACATGGCAGCCTCCAGCAGTGCATCAGCATTCCAGTCTAGCGACACCTGGTGGACACGCTCGAGTACTGCACTAGGAGGCACCGTCACATCCCCCTGCACCTGCATGTTTCTATTCAAACTTTGGACCATCTGGCAGGTGAATGTAGGCACTGCAGAATACCGGGCAATGCTGCATACCTCATTAGAACTAATTATGCAAATTATGCTAATCGCTTTCTGTGCTCACACATATTGTCGGCAGATCGGCGCGCATGCAAACCTACATCTCACAGAGCTGCAAACCTGCATGATACGGTTACCCAAGGTTACCGTGAACGGTACTGTATGTAGTAACCAAGGAAGCGCCCCGGTACACAGTAATCAACCACAAAGTTGAGTTTGCAGGAGTCATTGATCCTGCAGTCCAGAGAACTATGATGCAGAATGGACAACACTCCAGGAACGTAGACCACCCGAGGTGTCAGCCACAGCTTAGTCACGCCGTATCCTCCATCGCACAACAAGCAAAAAAACTGCCATAGGAGCTGAGGACTTCCCTCCGGCAGCTCTCCACTGCAGCAGAATGTCTAGGGTAGAATGAAGAGCAAAGAGAGATGGCCCAATGGACACTTGCAGGAGAGGTCAGTGAAACATCTCAAAATTGTGTAAAATGGCCACCGGAGAGCATGATGACCCTGCACCACCAATGGAGGCCATTTGGGGCCACCCGGCCCCAACTCACACCATGACACAGACATTTCCAACAGTGGCTCCCGATATCCTATCTGAATCTAGATCAGGGAGTTACCCGGATGGAAGATGCGGATTGTGGTGGACCACCCTGTGACCTTCCTCCTCAGAGTCGGCCTAAGAAACCATGTGCACTCTCTGCAAATGATTAAAGCTGACAGAAAAGATGTAAAAATCTATAGTAAATAACACATTTTCTGTTCCTGTGCATTTGTTCTCAGTGGAGCTGCAGGGACTTGCCCGGGCCAAGTTCAGTGATGGAGGAAATCAAAATACGAAAGAAAATCCTCTGTGAAGTCAATCTTCAGCTCTTGAAAAAAATCCTCATTGCCATTGCAAAGAACTGTTGGTAGCAAAGGAAGCAGACTCCAGGTGGCAGTAGGAGAGGTATTTATTAGTAGTCTCCTCCAGGAGAGAAAGCCACAGAGCGACACAGCATTCTAAACTGGCAAGCAGGTATAGGGGTGGAAGGCAGATGGGCAGGAGGGAAGCGCAGAGCCCCCACTACAAAGTAGGAAGGAACAATGTGTACTCTCAGTCTGAAAGGTAAGAGGATGGCTGGCTATGGGATGGAAGGATGATATACTGGCTCAACGACAGAGAAAGATCATTTCTCATTATCACACAGGTCTTCTCTAAACCCATGTTTGAACAGATCTCAGAGGGCAGCTTCCAACAAGGACATCACTTTACTGTAAGAGAATTTCCTTTTGTATTGATATTAGGTGATTTGTTTCCCCTTCATGGAATGCCTTGTTCTGTTTCTTTCTCTTTCATTTATATTATGTGTTTTCGAAGAGTGCATCAGAACACTCATATGATCTTTCCATCACTTACATCCAGTATGTAACTGGTCGTATTTTAAATCCGTTTTCTTTTCTGTCTGAAATTGTCAATTAATATATACATAAAAAATGAGTTACCATACCATTAATTTTCTGAGAGTAATGATGCTTAAAGCAGGTTATACGTCTTGTTTCCAAAGTTCTTTTAATCGAATGACACTTACATCCCACAGAAATTGACTGTTTTTTACACTGTTTATATTTTTGGTGACTGCAATAATCTGGACATGAAAAATTGTTGAGTGCACAAATCCCTACCAAAAATATAATTGAAGTAAAAAAAATTGCTATTCTATCCTCCAGTCTGTGCAATTCGAAAAACATTATTTCAAGTATAAATAAATGTATTCCCTGTAAATGCATGTCAACAAAAATGCTGTCGACATGCACATATTTGAAATACACAAAAATTTGGTCAAAATGAGTTGAGCAAAGAGGCAAATGAAAAAATAAATTGATAACAAGACGGGTTATACTCTTCTCAGTAAGGTAATTGGTACCCAGGTACTACTTAGTGTGTTGTGTTGTGCGATCGAGAGTCGCAATTCACAAATTTTGGCTTCTCTTACTTCTTTTTACATTTTTAGATTATTTAGTTCTGTATATATTAGGTTTTTGTTCACACAGCCGTTAGGGCCTTGCTGTTCTTTACTTATTTTAGTATGTAGCTGGTATTGTTGTTTTTTTGTTTGTATGTGTTCCTAGGTCTCTACGCTGCTTATGGGTTCGATATATTTTTTTCTCCATGGTGTGTTTATTTGGGTCCCTTTACGAGGCTATGTATGTTAGGTTTATTTTGATTATTTGTCATCATTGCGGACTCACATTGATGTGTATATTTTTGCTGAGACTAAGTATCTATAGTGTGTTCTATATATGCGTGTTTCTTTTTGTAGGGATTGACGTATTTGCTTTGTTTGTTATTTCGTTTTTCCTTTGCGATATCTTACGTTAGATTTAGTGATTTTCATTACTGTATGACGACTAGTGGTGTCTGATTAGGGCTTGTTTTGGATTTGTTATTTGCGTTTATTGTTAGGTCAGGTTTCGTGCCTTCAACATGGCGTCTGTGCTGGTTGTGCGCTTGTCCTTCTTTGATTTTCACTTGTTTTTCTTTTCCATTACTTTGATTTTCTTTGATGCTAGGTCCCCAGTTTTTTACTTGTCCGTTTTTTTTTATTTCTATCCGTTTTACCAGGGCCTGTCTTTTATCTTCATGATTTTTGTTTATTCTGATGTTCGGTTTTATGTTTTTTACATGGTGCTTATTTCTTCACTACTCCTCTGTATGGTTTGTCTTTGATTCTGTATTTGGCACATTAGTGTTTGTTTATTA
>JAWWMG010000067.1:0-10679 GCA_035048385.1 Plethodon glutinosus
GACTCAATCAGAGATTGATTTGCTAAGTAAAGGTCTTTCTTTTGTACCTTTCCATAGACCTGACGGTTTTTTGACCAGGATCGAACTTCAGAATTTTTTCAGGAACATCAGACTTAAAAATTTTTTCCACAATAGACCCTATGTTGCACCACATAATGAGACCGGATTGAAACCTAGTTCGAAGTTTATCCCTCCACCCCTCCTTCTCGGCCCAGAAATAACTACATTTGAGAACCATGTTCTACGTGATTTGGACACGATAGAGAACAATCACAATTTTATTCCTTACAACCTGACTTTACAAGAGAACTGTGCTTTAAAATCTTTACAGGAGGATCGGTCCATCACGATTAAAAAGGCGGATAAAGGGGGAGGAATTGTTGTGTGGGACACTCAAAATTATGAACAAGAGATATGGTCTCAACTAGAAAATCTTGATTTTTATCTCCCTTTGAACCACGATCCTTCTCGTGAGCTAATGGAAGAGATTAAATCATTGGTCAAACTAGGGAAAGAAAATGAATGGATATGTTCAGATGAAGCTGATTTTCTGATTAATAAACATCCGATTAAACCTGCAATCTATGTGCTTCCAAAGATCCATAAAGACAGCAATAAACCACCTGGTCGTCCTATCATTGCTGGCATAGCCTCTGCCTTAGAACCACTTTCAAAGTTTGTTGACATCTATCTGCGACCCTTTGTTGAAGAAATGAGTTCCTATGTGAAGGACACTACGGAGATGATTAAAAAGGTAGAAGATCTCCCTTTTAACCCTGATATAGACCACCTGGTGACAGCAGACATCGTTTCATTATATACGAACATTCCCCATGATGGGGCATTGTTGGTCCTTGAACATATACTGAATTTGAGGCCTCGCCCTCATAAGTGCCCCACTGAATTCATCTTGGAGTGTGCGGCACTAGCACTGAAGAGAAATTTCTTCATGTTCAAATCCGATTTTTTCTTACAGAGAAAAGGAACTTCTATGGGCGCTACCTTTGCCCCGAGTGTAGCTAACCTCTATGTTTCCAACTTTGAGGAAATGTTCGTATATTCTGACCTTAACCCTTTTCGAACTAAAATCAGGTCTTGGGGTCGTTATATAGACGATGTTTTCTTTATCTGGAGTGGCAGTGTCTGTGAACTGAATGAATTTTTTGACTGGTTAAACAATTGTGATCAGAATTTGAAGTTCACTGTAGAACATAACAGTCATAAAATTAACTTTTTAGATCTTACTATTCAACAGGCAGAGGGGAAGTTGTACACATCGCTCCATAGGAAGCCTACAGATAGGAACACACTTCTACACTTCTCAAGTAATCATCCCAAATCTCAGAAAGAA
Organism: Plethodon glutinosus; assembly: GCA_035048385.1. NCBI lineage: Eukaryota > Metazoa > Chordata > Amphibia > Caudata > Plethodontidae > Plethodon > Plethodon glutinosus. The sequence continues at coordinate 1,352 of JAWWMG010000067.1, forward strand.
AATTTACCCTTTGGCCAGTTCATTAGACTGAGACGTAACTGTTACAAGCTCGATGATTTTGATATACATGCTGAAATTCTAACGAATAAATTGCTCAAACGTGGTTACCCTAAATACCTTGTGAGAAGAGCGCGAAAGAGAGCTCGTTTCAATCACAGAGAGTGGCTCCTAACCCCACAGGCAAGAACTAATGATGTAGAACAAATCACATGTGTTACTACCTTCAATGGGTATAGTGCCAGACTGAGACGCAGTATTCTACGGAATTGGCATATTTTAGACACTAAAGATCAAGTGTTACCAAGACCCAGATTTGCGTACAAGAAACAAAAAAATCTGAAAGATTTGTTAGCTAATACCTACAGAGAACCAGAGAGGGAAATACGAGGCAACCCTGTGATTGGTCATCATAAATGTGGGATGGATTGCTCTGTTTGCCCTTTTGCTCTGACAACAGATACATTTTTTTGGGGAGACAAAGCATGGAAATTAAAATCACATACGAACTGTAACACAATCTCAGTAGTATATGTGGTGATCTGCCCCTGCCAGTTACTATATGTTGGAAAAACATCAGTAGAGGCAAAAACACGCATAATTAAACATCGATCGGCAGTGCGTTGTAGAACAAAGGGTGCACCACTAACAGATCACTTTATTGCCAAAGGACATGGCCCAGATGATATCAAATGGCTAATTTTAGAGAAAGTGACTTTGGGTGCAAGAGGAGGTGACCTTGCAAGTAAGTTAAGGTATAGAGAGCAGTGGTGGATCCATACTTTGAATACTGTTTCTTTAGGCCTTAACGAGTGCATCGAATGGAATGCATTGGCATTTGATTTGAGGAAAAAGAATTAAGTGATGAGTATCTCTGTGAATATAAGTGCTATTGAAGTTGTGATAGTAATGTGATCAACCCTGTTGGTGTGGTGCCCGTGCACGCCAAACCTTCCCTGTTTTTATCTGGGCGCTTCAGCTTCATCAATAACCTTTCTATGCTGGGTGAGATTGGACTAATGGTGTGATTAGTACACTAATACATTTCTGTATACGCGATATAACTATATTCCCCACTGTGTTTAACTCAAAATAGAACTTGAGTACTTTGTGGTGTTTACAATTAACGTGTCAGTGTGCAAGTTTTCAGTACCTAAATAATTGTTACTTTGATCGGGGTTTTCTTATATTACTCTTAGAAAATGTGTATTTATAGCAAGAAATGGCGGCGCATTCTGATAGGCGCCCCCTTTTTCCAGAAACCGTTATGAGAAGAATAGTTCTATTTTATAATGGCTGCACTATGTTAGCTATGCAGAGTCCGTCCTTCACTTTCGAGTGCTGTATTGCTTACGAGCATTACGAAAGGAGACGATCTGAGACCGTTCCAAAATGGCGGTCCTTTGTTTATATTGAAGATCTGAGACCGTCCCAAAATGGCGGTCCTTTGTTTACATTGTATATCGCCTGTCTTAGTCGACTCGTAGCGTAGTGAAGTTTGTTTGTAAGGTTGAAGGTTTGAAATGCATAGAACAAATAATTCTGACGGATACGCAATATACTTGCAGTACTAGACTTCTATACTTTGGAATTAAAGAACTAAAACCTACCCAAGATGGCGGCGTCCCGTTTTCAGTGATTGGACGTGTTTTTTATATTTCAGTATTTATACCGTTCTTGATTAGGTACCCGCCCCCTTCGTCTGCCACTATTCAGTCTGGACTTGTGCCCCACGAGTGGAGGTAAGAATTATCTCACACGCTGTATGAACTCGCTTTGTCTTGAACTTAGGCGCTTGGTTTTCAAGCGCACTATTAGTGTGTATTCGCGTTTGTGAGGACTTTGCATTTTTCTGTTTTTCTAACTATAGAGACCGCCGTGAGGTGGTCCCTGCCTCACTCATGTGAAGTCGACTATGGCGACTCTACTATGCTGCTTTTAAGGTACCATATACCCTCTTGACTACGGGTGTCCGACACACTTTGTTGTATAAACTTTAACACGTGGGTTACACACTGTGAAAAGCTAATGTGTACTATTATGACCTTTCTGTGTTTTTTAGAGACGGATACTGTCTTACTCGTCTCTGGTCGTATTAAGTGTGACACGTGAGTTTACGCCACTCTCGTTCTAAGCGACTGGGTTTATTAGTTTAAGACACATTAATGGTTAAGATGTTGCCGTGTAAAACAGCTTTGTGGTTATCAGTAGAATGCCTTCACGCTGTGACCAATACTGAATATTCGGTGGCGGGTCATATAATCGTTACCGTTGTATATGACACTATGGCGCCCTGGCATATTGTGCAGTTTTGTCACCATGTCACTATACTTGGTTATTGTTGCATGAACAGGTTATAAGGTTGTTGGTGAAACGAGGATTTACCATGCTAGTGGTGTGAGTGTGCACGCTTTCCATCACCAATATGGGTTGATAACATCATCTATATGATACTCTGTTCTATTACTTCATGAGTCGAGTCATATTTGCATTTGTTATTTGCAGTTTTTAATTTGTTTTAACCTAAAATTTGTTTATTTTTCTCTTTGTATGTCTCCTTTCTTCCTTTATTTGTATGTTGTGTAATTTATATTATTGCTGCTGTAGTCAGGAATTGAATTGGATGCTAAATCATGATAATGTACAAACTGAGTTCTTGTGTAAAGAACTTCTGGTCCTGAAGCAGGCTCTGTTAATGTCCTTTAGAGCCGAAACAATTGTCGACATTTCAATGGTGTATTCCACAATCTGTTGGGGCTAGACTGTGCGACTCCCCCACCACGCAACGAGAACTGTGTTCTCGTTCCATGCGTGGGCTGAGTACAGATGTGGTAGCGTTTTATCACAACACCCTTTTTTGTGATGACGTATTGTTTGACAGCATCCTATGTGGAATCTGTATGATATGACTATACAATTCAAGAAAAATCCGTCTTTTTTAAATATTGTGATTTTCTATTTTTGATAGGCAATGATGCCACAATAAAGTTTATGTATTTAAAACTTTGTACTTTCAAAAAATTGGTTTGTGAGACTAAGAGTAACTATGTTTAACTCTGATAATCTGATATCCTAAGCTTGTATATTGATGGTGCTAATGGTAGTAGTGGGATATCTTGACTTACTACAAGGCCTTTCTAAGTGTACTTGAAGCTCAGCCTTTTGGGCTGGAGGGTCCATTTTTCACTGTGAATACTGCAAATTGTTTGACATTGACTACATGATGGAGAAATTAACGTTAAAAACCTACACTATTGATCAAATCAATATTCTTCTAGGAGAATCCTCAATTTTGGGTAATGATACAACAGGTTTGTTGACTAATCAGTCTGAACTTGATCAGATCACCAGGCTGAGGAAGCACAAGGTTCGTACAGAACTACATGGTGTGTTTATGGCTGAATACTTGCGTAATAACGTAATTCCTGATGGTCTAGTGGTTCGTAATATCCCGAGAGTGTATATAGATTATAAACCTTTCCTAGAAGGGTGGAGTTATATCGGGAATAAATGTTCCAGTGATTGGATGGCCCTAATAATAGAGACCTCGATCTTTCTTCTTTCGAAGGAAGAAGCAGAAATTATAGCGGCCTCAGAAAAGTTCCAGTCCAGTCAGCTAATACAGGATGCAAAAGCTAAGTTGGAATCACTTGATAAATTAATTTCTGACTTTAAATCTAACATCACAGCCCAAAAGGTAGAAAAATTGAAAAAAGATATTCAACAGTTTTCAAAAGAGAAAACATATCCCTACCTGAAAGACACATTCTATCAGAATCAATCCAAGAATGATGGCAATGAACGTAGCTGGAATCGGAACTGGCAATCCACCCCGAATTCCTCTGAGAGAAGCAATTCTAAGAAACGCTCAAGAAGGGTTACATTTAGCGATAATTCAAACCAAAACAGCTCTGATGATGAGTCTGGTCAGGAAGGTGGCAATGAGAACCGCCGTTTTTTAGACAAGAACAACAAGAGAGGGAAATGGTAACGCGGGAGGTGCCAGAGATACAACTCGAGGAAATAATGCCCCCTGTTGTGAATACACTTGTATATGACACACTACCAAATCCTTCTGATGAAATTGCCATTTTTAACATCTCTAATAGAACCTTGACTCAATCAGAGATGGACTTGCTAAGTAAAGGTCTTTCCTTTGTCCCCTACCATAGACCTGATGGTTTTCTGACTAGGATCGAACTCCAGAATTTTTTCAGGAATATCAGACTTAAGAAATTTTTCCATAATAGACCCTATGTTGCACCACATAATGAGACCGGACTGAAACCAAGCTCGAAGTTTATCCCTCCACCCCTCCTTCTCGGCCCAGAAATAACCACATTTGAGAACCATGTTCTACGTGACCTGGAAATGATAGAAAACAACCACAACTTTATTCCTTACAACCTGACTTTACAAGAGAACTGTGCTTTAAAATCATTACAGGAAGATCGGTCTATTACGATTAAAAAGGCCGACAAAGGGGGAGGAATTGTTGTGTGGGATACTCACAATTATGAACAAGAAATTTGGTCTCAATTAGAAAATCTTGACTTTTACCTCCCTTTGAATCACGACCCTTCTCGTGAATTAATGGAAGAGATAAAATCACTGGTCAAACTAGGGAAAGAAAATGAATGGATATGTCCAGACGAAGCTGATTTTCTGATTAATAAACACCCGATTAAACCTGCAATCTATGTACTTCCAAAGATTCATAAAGACAGCAATAAACCACCCGGTCGACCCATAATTGCCGGCATAGCCTCTGCATTAGAACCACTTTCAAAGTTTGTCGACATCTACCTGCGACCTTTTGTAGAAGAGATGAGTTCCTATGTGAAAGATACTACAGAGATGATAAAAAAGATAGAAGATCTCCCCTTTAATCCCGAGACAGACCATCTGGTGACAGCTGATGTTGTATCATTGTATACGAACATTCCCCATGATGGGGCATTATTGGTCCTTGAACATGTTCTAAACTTGAGGCCACGTCCTCATAAGTGCCCTACCGAATTTATTCTTGAGTGTGCGGCATTAGCCTTGAAGAGAAATTTCTTTATGTTTAAATCCAACTTTTTTCTGCAGAGAAAAGGAACTTCTATGGGCGCTACCTTTGCCCCAAGTGTGGCTAACCTCTATGTCTCCAACTTTGAGGAAATGTTCGTATATTCTGACCTTAATCCGTTTCACACTAAAATCAGGTCTTGGGGTCGTTACATCGACGATGTTTTCTTTATTTGGAGTGGTAGTGTTTGTGAACTAAATGAATTTTTTGATTGGTTAAACAACTGTGATCATAATCTGAAATTCACTATAGAACACAACAGTCATAAAATCAACTTCTTAGATCTAACTATTCACCAGGCTGAGGGGAAGTTGTATACATCGCTCCATAGGAAGCCCACAGATAGAAACACTCTTCTACATTTTTCTAGTAATCATCCCAAATCCCTGAAAGAAAATCTACCCTTTGGCCAGTTTATTAGACTGAGACGCAACTGTTACAAGCTTGATGATTTTGATATACAAGCTGAAATTCTAACGAATAAATTGCTCAAACGTGGTTACCCTAAACATCTTGTGAGAAGAGCGAGAAAGAGAGCTCGCTTTAATCATAGAGAGTGGCTCTTAACCCCACAGGTAAGAACTAATGATTCAGAACAAATCACGTGTGTGACTACTTACAATGGGCACAGTGCCAGACAGACGCAGTATTCTACGGAACTGGCATATTTTAGACACCAAAGATCAAGTACTACCACGACCCAGATTTGCATACAAGAAACAAAAAAACCTAAAAGATTTGCTATCTAATACTTATAGAGAACCAGAAAAGGAAGTACGAGGTAATCCTGTGTTGGGACATCATAAATGTGGGATGGATTGTTCCGTTTGCCCTTTTGCTTTGACAACAGATACTTTTCTTTGTGGTGATAAAACATGGAAATTAAAATCACATACAAACTGTAATACGATCTCAGTGGTATATGCAGTGATCTGTCCTTGCCAGTTATTATATATCGGAAAAACGTCAGTAGAGGCAAAAACACGTATAATCAAACATAGATCTCCAGTACATTGCAAAACAAAGGGTGCGCCTTTGACTGATCACTTTATTGCCAAAGGGCATGGCCCAGATGATATAAAATGGCTAATTTTGGAGAAAGTCACCTTGGGTACCAGAGGAGGCGATCTTGCTAGCAAATTAAGGTACAAAGAACAGTGGTGGATCCATACTTTGAATACTGTATCTAAAGGCCTTAATGAGTGCATTGAATGGAACGCATTAGCATTTGACTTGAGGAAAAAGAACTAAGTTTTTTACCATCTTTGTGAAACACATTTGTCATTGAAGTTGTAATAACAATGTGTGAAACCCTATTGGTGTGGTGACCCGTGCACGTGATCTCCTTCCCTGATTTTATCTGGGTGCCTCAACTTCACCGATAATCCTTACATGTTGGATAAGATTTGACTAATGGTGTGAGCAATATACGAATATACTTCTGTCTACACGATATAGTTATATCTTCCTTTGTTCGTAACCCGAACTAGGACCAGTAGATCCTTGATTTAAATTGCCAATTTGCCAGTGTGTAAATATGTAGTGTCTAATTAATTGTCATTTCTGCTGCTATTTTCATAAATTGTGATGGGATAACGTGTATTAATTATAAGATACGGCGACTGACGCTGTTTAGCATTTCGACTCTGAGATGTTGTTGCGAGAAGGACAGTACTACTACAACATGTCTGCACTGTGTCAGATATGTGTGCAGTCTGTTTTTTACTCTCATGTGCTGGATGGCGCGTGAGCTGTAAGAGATGAAACGATTTGAGACCGTTCCAAAATGGCGGTCTGTTGTTTACATTATGCACTGTTGGTCATCTTTGACTTAAAGTGGAAACATGAATATGTGCAATCTTGGACGAGTGAACGTATTCTATAATGTTAAGAGACGGATATGTTACATACTTATAGTACTCGACTTCAATCTCCGGAAATTAGTTTTGTTAAAATGGCGGCGTTCCGTTGGTATCATGAAGACGCGGTTAGACATTCTAGTATTTATACCGCGTTCTAGCAGGTATTCCCTCTTTCCTTGCTATTTTCCAGTCTGGACTTGTGTCCCACGAGTGGAGGTAAGAAGCGTTTTGCACGCTCATAGAACTTGCGTTGTCTTAGTGATATAGGTGTTTTGCACAGAAGCGCACCGGTTGTGTGATTTCGCGTAAGTGAGGAGTTGGCATTTTTTGTTTCCTCACTTGCAGAGACCGCCGTGAGGTGGCCCCTGTTTCACTCTTGTGAAGTCGACTACGGCGACTCTACTATGCTGTTCTGAAGGACGGATACTGCTTCGCCCGTCTTTGGTCGCACTAAGCTCGACATGTGAGTTGATGCCTTGGTCGTTATGTACGACTTGGCTTACTAGTCCGAGACACATTAATGGTGAAGGTGCCTTACTTTTAATTGGTTTTCAGCAGCCTTTGTAAACTCAATATCGTTGTTACTAATTTGGGTTATTTGGGGACGGTTATGTAGCTTTGTGAATGACACTGTGGTACACAGGTGTAACTAGTAGTACTGTCACTCGACTACACTATACAGTTCCGTTTCGTTTGCACGAATTGGTAATAAGGTTGTTGGTGAAATGAGGCTTGACTACGTTCTTGGTGTGTTGGTGCACGCTTCCCACTACCAATATGGGTTGATAACATCCTTTACAGGAAATTTATCTCTATTCTGTAATAGTCGTGTCATATTCGTATTATCTAGTTGCAGTTTTTAACTTGTTTTTAACTGAAAATGTGTTTTTTCTTGTGTGTCTCTCTTTTTATGTTGTGCAATGTATTTTATTGTTGTTGTAGTTGAGAACTTAATTTGGATGCTAAATGATGATAATGTACAAATCGAGTTCTTGTGTAAAGAACCTTGGTCCTGAAGCAGGCTCTGCTAATGTTTTTTAGAGCCGAAACAATTGTCGACATCTGATTGGTGTTTTCCATAATCTGTTGGGGTTAGACTGTGCGACTCCCCCACCACGCAGCGAGAACTGTGTTCTTGCTCCTTGCGTGGGCTGAGTACAGATATGGTAGCGTTTTATCACAACACCTTCCTTTGTGATGACGTTTTGTATGACAGCATCCTATATTGAAATTGTATGATGTGATTGAAGAAAAATCCTTTTTAAAAAAATAGTGTGATTTTCTACTTTTGATAGGCAATGATGCCACAATAAAGATTATATATTTAAAAATTTTGCACTTTCAACAATTTGGTTTGTGAGACTAAGAGTAACTATGTTTAACTCTGAGAATCTGATATCCTAGGTCTGTATATTGTTGATGTTAATGGTAGTAGTGGGATATCTAGACTTACTACAAGGCCTTTCTAAGTGTGTGTGAAGCTCAGCCTTTTGGGCTGGAGGGTCCAGTTTTTACTATATCACTGCAATAAATTTTTGACGCTGATTACATGATGGAGAAATTAACATTAAAAACTTATACTATTGATCAAATCAACATTCTCCTAGGAGAATCCTCAATATTGGGTAACGATACGACAGGTTTGCTGACCAATCAGTCTGAACTTGATCAGATCACTAGGCTGAGGAAGCACAAGGTTCGCACAGAACTACATGGTGTATTCATGGCTGAATATTTGCGTAATAATGTAATCCCTGATGGCTTAATTGTGCGTAATATTCCGAGAGTATATATAGATTACAAACCGTTCTTAGAAGGGTGGAGTTATATTGGGAATAAGTGTTCCAGCGATTGGATGGCCCTTATAATAGAGACCTCGATTTTTCTTCTTTCAAAAGAAGAAGCAGAAATTATAGCGGCCTCAGAAAAGTTTCAGTCTAGTCAGTTAATACAGGATGCAAAAGTTAAGTTGGAATCACTTGACAAATTGATTTCCGATTTTAAATCTAACATCACAGCCCAAAAGCTAGAAAAGTTGAAAAAAGATATTCAACAGTTTTCCAAAGAGAAAACATATCCTTACCTGAAAGACACTTTCTATCAGAATCAATCAAAGAATGATGGTAATGACCGTAGCTGGAACCGTAATTGGCAATCTACCCCTAATACCTCTGAGAGAAGTAATTCTAAGAAACGCTCAAGAAGGGTTACATTTAGCGATAATTCAAACCAAAATAGTTCTGATGATGATTCTGGTCAGGAAGGCGGCAATGAGAACCGCCGTTTTTTAGACAAGAACACCAAGAGAGGGAAATGGAAACGCGGGAGGTACCAGAGATACAACTCGAGGAAATAATGCCTCCTGTTGTGAATACATCTGCATATGACACATTACCTA
>JAWWMG010000068.1:0-10362 GCA_035048385.1 Plethodon glutinosus
GACCATGAGGCACTTCTGAAATCACTGGACCAAGTTTCCAACTGCTCAGGTCCTGCGATACATTGGTTCTGCTCTTTTTTAACTGGGAGGAGGTCCAAAGTTTGTTGGGGTGAGGCTCTCTCTCGGGAGGAATCAATTCGATGCGGGGTCCCTCAGGGTTCATGCCTCTCCCCGGCCCTATTCAACGTATGCCTTTGTGTGACCTTCTAACGGAAAACAAAGTTTGTTTTACCAACTACGCCGATGACACGCAGCTGTTGTTGAGATTGACTGGGGATTATGTTACTGATTCAAAAGTTCTTGATTCCATCTATAATGGCATCAAGAGATGGGTGGCCCACTCCTGGATGTGCCTAAATTCCAATAAGACAGAGCTGCTTTTAATTGCTACTAAAACATCCAAAATCAGAAATAACCCTAGTTATGCTTCCTTTTCATTAGATGGTTGTATTTGTGACAAAGGTAAAAATCTTGGGAGTTGTTATCGACTCTGAGGTAAATATGGAAGCACAAGTGGATCACATTATTAAAACCTCCCAGTATCCTTTAAAATTAATCAAAACCACTGGCCCCTTTTTGTCTCGAGATACTTGTTCTATGGTGGCCAGGGCTCTGATCTTATCTAAATTAGATTATTGTAATGGACTACTGAGTGGGTTGACAAAGGGTCAACTGAAAAGGCTGCAGGTTCTGCAGAATGATGCTGTGAGATCAGTCACAAACTCATCTAGAAGAGCTCACATATCTGAATGCAGGAGAGACTTACATTGGGTGGCGGAGAGGGTACAGTTTAAATTATCTCTGGGAGACTTCCGGTGCGGCGGGCGAAGATGGCGGCACGCTAGTAGAACAGCTCCCGCTCCTCAACTCGAAAATCCGACTCAATCCTTGCCTAAACGCACCATCGGGATCACCCCCGACCGCCCATAGCCACTGAAAACAAAAGGACACTGCCGATGTCGAAGGCGAAAGGTAAACAAAAGCGACTCGGTGACTTTGGAATCACAAACGTCAAGGCCACGCCACGAGGGTCGGAAATGGCGGCACAGGAGCAAAATCAAATTCCAGACCCGGTGCCGGGCAGCCCGGGGCCACAACAAACGGACACCGCTGAACTGCTAAAAGCAATAGCAGATTTCCGGGCAGAAATAAACACCAAACTAGATCCCCTGCTGGTGCAATTCGGACTGCTACGACTACATGTCGATAAACTGGCTGAAACACAAAAGGAAACGCGGGACCGACTGCAAAGCCTAGAAACGCAATTCCCCACAACACAAGCATCTGCTCAAGAAACAGAAGCCACACTAAAGCGCCTGGAGCTCAGGATCGAAGAACAAGAGGGGAGGGGAAGGCGAAATAACATACGTGTTACCGGCTTGGCAGAAGGGGCGGAAAGTCAACCAGTTGAACAATTCATGGAAGCTCTACTGCAACAACTGTTCCCGGACACCACGTTCTCCCCTCACTTCATCATTGAAAGAGCACATCGAGCCCTTCTGAAAAAACCACCACCCGGCGGGTCCCCCCGCCCAATGATACTCCGAGTGCTTAACTACCGGGACCGGGACCTGATACTCCGAGCAGCACGAGAAAAAGGCACAGTCTGCCTAGAGGGAGCGACGCTCCGGTTTTTCCCCGACTTTACTGCAGCTGTGCAACAAAGCCGTAAAACCTTCTGGACAGCCAAACAACAGCTACGTGTAAAAGGAATCCAATACTCGATGATGTATCCAGCGAAATTAAGAATCTTCTACAAAGGAAAAACCCATTTTTTTACCACGCCAGAAGCAGCCATGGACTTCGCAGACGGGTGCGCAATGCCAGCCGAACAACAAGAAAAGCAGATGAGCCCCGGGCATCCCCACCGAGAACGGGAATCCAGCCCGACAAACAACGCGGGAACAGCATGAGAGCGCCGCCAAGATACCAACAGATAGAAGCGGCAAAACAAAGTAAGGTGCGAGGTTTCAAGGTGTACTATAATGACTAATGATAAGTGAAGCGGCAGAACTATAATATAAAGTAAATATCTGCCTAAGTGCAAATGCACAATTAAAACTATTATTGTCGGTTAAAAGTCACTGCAAACAGTAAAATGGCCACTGCAATAATTGAAATAAATGACGGGCCAACGATCAAAACAGCCCGGAAGAGAAGGGGGATATGGGCGTGACCCCTGACTATTAAGTACCTGGGCCACCAAACAGCGTCGAAGGACTGTAAACAGAGCATAAATAACGAACGGTGCGCCATCTACATGCACCATCTCCAACCTGCAGGAACACCCCGGCGAGAAAGGGAAGGGTCGGAGCCTCCCGAAAACAGACGGAACGGAGAAACGTGCAGTAAGGAAAGCAGACAAGGGAGAGCAACCGGACATCAGACGGTACTATTGGAGATAACGAAGCAATGGACGTAAATACCGACACACTGAGAAACGGCGCTTCCGCACGACCCGGGGAAAATATCCCAGCTGCAGTAAGGATGCTGCAATAACGATATGGCGGTGAACAAGCGAAAGCAGCTATGAATCCGCACAGTACATAACCCAGGAATATCAAAGGGACAAGCGAAAAACATAACGGCAGGTACAAACTAACCGGCAGTATAAGAATAATCAATGTGAAAACCTGATGACAATTTGGCCATATAAGAACAAAAATTAAAATGTGAAATGTATATTAGAGCAAACAGACTGATTAAGATAGGAAATGAACTATAAGCTTACTATAATGAACTGAATAACCTATATTCCCACCAAGGCATATATACAATATAGAAATAGATAAATGCATAGGCTGATGAATTTACCAAATACGTGATTTAATCTTATTGATAGAAATGAATTAATTTACCCACCCAGATGAAATATATACACATTACGTGATTGTAATTAAGAGAAATGAATTTATGCAATGAGTAACCCCCGAATCCTACAGGGCATGATGATGCGCTAAGCAACAGAGCCGCAGGGTCAGCGGTACATGAAACCACGTACACTACAAAGTATAAGATAGCTATGGAGGAGATACGATTGGTACAACAAAGATGATTACAAAGTTGAGGAGATAGGGAGCCCCAGCGGCGGTGTGTCGAGTCTCCTCCACCCGCCAGCAGGGGAGGTGCCCGCCATCTCCCTTCTGGCTCGCACGAGTCGGTTAGTTGCAGGACAAATGACAATGTTGTTAGTTAGCCATTTGTTCCTAGTTGTATTACTGGTTAGGGCACAGCGGGTATGTTGGGGACCCAGCTGGGGGAGGGATTGTTGCCACCACTTTTGTAACACTGAACAGATTGGTGAAATATATCTAATGAAAGTAAGGGAAACTGAATATACCAAAAGGTCTATACCAGATGGACTGCTACCAAGCAGGAAAAGAAATATATACTGGTATAAACATGACAGATAACAAACAAGGAATCAGACTCCTGACATGGAACGTCAGAGGTCTGAATAAATACGCTAAAACCAGAAAAGTATTGACATATGCCAATAAAACAAAAGCCAACATTTTGTGCATACAAGAAACACACTGGACAGCGACTGGTTTGCACCCACAAGTTAAACATTGGGCAGACAGAACATTCTCGGCAGGGTTCACGACGGGCTCAAGGGGGGTTGCCATAATAATCAAGAAAGGGGTCAGGTCTATGATAGACTGGGTCCGTATGGACCCTGGTGGGCGATACGTGTTTGTCAAAGGAACGTTCGAAGGTAAGGAGCTACTCATTGGCTCAATTTACGCTCCCAACATAGACGACAGCACATTCTTCGACGCAATCTTCGACATTTGTGCACAAGCATATGGAACACCATGGCTTATTGCAGGAGACATGAATGTGATATTAGATCAAAAGCTAGATCGGTCACAGCCACCCACGAGGCCACCATCCAAGGCAGCTATAACACTCAATCAAGCTATAGACAGATGGGAACTGGTAGATGCATGGCGATTACACTCCCCCACAATCAAAGACTTCACATATTATTCGGCACCTCATGGGGTGTGCACTAGAATTGACTACGTCTTGGTATCCAAAGAAATATGTCGAACAATAAGGCAAGTACAGATACACCCACGCACACTATCGGATCATAGTCCAGTCTCGTGCTGGCTAGAAAACGATGCGACCCCACCTAAAATCCCACGCTGGAGATTTAAACAGGAAGCACTAACGGACTCGCTATACCGAATACATATTGCACAACATATAAAACAATTCTTTGAGTCCCACCGTAATGACCCCACAGGACGCCTTAATCAATGGGTCACATTCAAAGTATACATACGCGGCATTGCCATGGCCAAAGAATTCGAAATCCTTAAAAGGATCCGAAGTAATATGCAAGAGGTGGCACGCAAACTAAAACTAGCAGAACTGCAATACTCAACCACACACGCCGGGCAAGCACTAGCGGATATTAGAAAACAGACCCTAAAATACCAGGAACTTGCGGACACGGAAATCACACTACTATCAAAGCCAAATCAAGCACGACAATATGCGCATGGGGAACGCCCGGGTCAACCCCTAGCTAGAATAATAGAGGCAGATCAGAAACGCCAAAATATCACAACCATAGAACGGGAGGGTGGACAACAGGTAGTGACAAATGGGGGTATCGTGGAAGCATTTGCCGAATACTATGCCAAACTATATGAACAGGACCCCATATGCAGAGCCTCCACACCAGCCCAATACATGGCGGGGATCTCATTAACGCAGCTCTCGCCAAACCAAAGAGACACATTGGAATCCCCAATCACCCAAGACGAGATTACCCAAGCTATACGCGAGTTGGCAACAGGGAAGGCCCCGGGTCCTGATGGACTAGGGGCAGAATTTTATAAAGCATACATACAGGAACTACTCCCATACTTGATTGAGGTATACCAGACAGCAAACACAGAGGGAGCCTTCCATACAGACATGGAGGAGGCCCAAATTGTCACGTTTTTGAAACCAGGAAAGCCTGAAAATAAGTGTGAATCATATCGCCCGATCTCGCTCACTAACCTAGACGTTAAAATATACGCCAAAATTTTAGCCAGAAGACTACTCCCACTGGTGGGATCCATGGTCTCGGTAGATCAAACAGGGTTTATACCTGGGAGGAATACGGCCCTCAGTACGCGAAGACTAGAAACCATGCTAAATACAGTAGAGCCCAACTCCACGGAGTCGGTTGCCGCAATCGATTTCGAGAAAGCATTCGACTCCGTGGACTGGGAATACATGCAAGAGGTCCTCGCGGCCTACAACATTGGCCCAATATTCAAAACCCTAATCAAAATCCTATATCGTAACCCAAGAGCAAGGGTACTGGTAAATGGCAAAATATCGGAGGCATTTCCAATCAGCAGAGGAACACGCCAGGGTTGCCCCCTCTCCCCACTCCTATTTGCCCTCATGATAGAACCTCTTGCCGTCTCTATCAAAAATGAAATGCTGGGTGAAGGTATAGTGAGAGGGGGAGTGGAAAATAAAATCGCAATGTATGCAGATGATACCTTAATATGTATGAAGGACCCAGCAGTGTCACTGCCCACTGCAGTAACTCTCTTTGAAGAATTCCGAAGGGCGTCTGGCCTCAAAATAAATTGGAATAAATCCATGCTGTTCCCCCTTTGGGCACACCCGCTACCCTGGTTTGACACTAAAGGCCTGAAGTACGAATCCACTGCACTCAAATACCTCGGGATCACATTCACCCATCAAGCAGACAGCACTATCAGCAAAAATCACACAAAAGTACTAACAGATATTCGAGAGCAAGTGACCAAATGGACCAAGCTCCCGCTGGGTATCGCAGGCAGAGTGGGACTAATACAGATGGTGATCCTTCCAAAGGTCCTATACATTTTTAACACACTCGCAATAGACCCCGGGAGGAAATATTTCAAAGACCTCCAAACACTAGCTACTGAACTCATATGGGGGAAAAAAATACCACGGATTGCGTATGCGACATTGACGCGTAATTATGATACAGGAGGGCTCCGGGTACCAAATTTCTACCTATATTTTATTGCAGCACAATTACAACATCTGGCCCCCCACCTCGATATAGAGCGACCTATAAAATATCCGAGCATAGTAATGGAACAAGCAATACATGGAAAATCATCCATCCCCGAACTAGTAATTTCCCCTAGCGATATCCCAAACACGGCCAAAAGCCCCATTGAACTAACCCTTAAAATATGGAAAACCGTTCTCCGTAGATGGAGTACACTCCAACCCTTTGCACAGCGTATTCCTATCGGAATAATACGGGGGGTCACTAAAATATGTCGGCAAATTGACATTGTGGGATGGACAGACAAAGGGTACGGCACAGTAGCAGACTGGGTACGAATCTGGCACTATTAAATCAGTCACACGTATCAAAACAGACCTTGGTCAGGACTGGCCAACAACCTTTAAAATACTGCGAATGCGTATGCTATTCAAGAACCGCTGGGCAACATACCCAGCCATGCCACAGACATGCCCAATCCTGCAACACATGTTAATCTCCAACACATGGAACCACCAAATATCACATATTTATCGACAACTACTAGTGCTCTTCGAGAGCAGACACATTGCAGCAAAAAAAGGCTGGGAAACAGACCTGGGAAGAGATATCACTGATATAGAATGGAAGCAATTCTGTACACTAACCCAATCAGTGTCAATGAACGCCAGACTAAGAATTATACATTATCGCTACCTTACCAGAAGCTATCTAACTCTGTCCAGACTAGCAAGATACATTCCCACAACCACAGATACATGCCCCAGATGTCAGGCCAACGGAGCTGACTTTAAACACTTAATATGGGAATGTCACTACATTCAACTATACTGGAAAAATATTTGTGCAGCACTGACACAAATCTTAGAAATACAGATTAATATGTCCCTACAACTGATCTTCCTGGCCATATATCCTAAAATGCCAGAATTAGACAGGCGATTCTTGAATCTCGCACTAGTGGTGGCCAAAAAAATCATCGCACAGAAATGGATGCGACCAGAAGCCCCAGATGTAAATCACTGGAAACACGCCCTAGCGTACTGCAACACAATGGAATATGAGGTGAGACGAGCGGCACACCCCAGACAGCAACCACGGGATATCTGGATTAAATACCAGATATATCTACTAGATTTATAAGACCAAAAGTAGCAAACAATAAATACACAATGGGTGAAGAACACACTGAGATACACATGAAAGGAGAACACCATTAGGCAAAACATAAATATATGTTATGGACCTATAAAGAAATATGTACATATAACGTACAACAGGTGATACATGGGGGTGGGCAACGGGAGGGGGGGGGGGGACTGTTGAAAGTTAATGTGATGAATTACAACCGTTGATTTATGTAGACAAGAAATTACCATGAACTCTAAGCAATATGTATATACTTAATCAACATGAAATAGTAGCTGTAATGGACTGACAATAAGTATATGAAATGTATGAACTGTAAAAAATGAAATGGCAGCAATAAAAAATATTTTACAAAAAAAAAAGAAAGAATACTGTTTTCTTGGATACCCTCATTATTTATACTAGAAGAAAGAACAGACTTTTGCACACAGATAACTTCACTACAGGAGACTTTATTAGAATTTTTAGGGATCTTAGACATAAAATCTATGTGTCCCGTTCTTAATAGGAGCTAGATCGCTCTTAACCGCTACTTCCTCAGACTCCAGTGCATTATTTGATCTTAGTTGCATATCTAATTTAGCTGTTATACCTTTTTTAGGTCCCATAGCAGAACAAGCACGTACTCTCACCTCAACCTCCAACCAAACGATCAAACGATATAACGATAAAGCACTTAACGCACTTTACGCGTGCCGCGCGCTGCCTCCTCGCGCTGCTCGGGGGAAATCCCTTAAGTAACTAGAGGACCGAAACTAAGGACACAGTCACGTGACCAGCGGCCACGTCCCAAAACCTGACACAGGGAGACGCCCCTGGGAGCGCCGAGGGAAACACCCCTGATTGACAAATGTGCCCCGGGCAGTGCAAGATGTGCAAATAAGCAAGGTGAGTAACAAATTTGGCAACAGCAGGTCGCTTTTCTCCCTTCAATAAAAAAAGCCTTTTCCTCTCAATTTAAAGTGCAATGTGCTTTTTAGCAGCAGTTCGTAACACACATTACTTGTGTCAGTCCACAGAGCTCCAGCAGCAGTATGAGGCAAGTTCAAAAACGCAGAGCAGGCTCTCGCAGCAGAACACCTCCCAGCTTTCAAAAATGCAAAGTAGTATTTCTTTATTATTATAATTATTGTTTCTACTATTCCTAAACTATTTTAAGGTAATATAAATATTTTAATAAAGTTAATTCTACCTACCAGGGACAAAGGAAGCGAGACCCAGCGCTTTAATTTAAATTCAATAGAGTGTAGGAGTAAGTTTAAAGTGCTATTAATAGTTTCGGCTAATGTTGGGAAGAAGGTAATGCCTAAATATGTAGCTTGAGTGCTTTCCAATAATCCTGCCGGTATATCAGGTATATTCCAACCCATATAGAGTGTTTTGGCCATATTCAATGTATAACCAGAATGCCGTCCAAATAACAGGGAGAGCCTACAGATTTCAGGAAAAACAGTAGCCGGGTGAGATGTTATAATTGCGACGTCGTCCGCGTATATGAGCATTTTTAAGGTATTATCCTGTGAGAGTATAACTGGGGGAATCAACATGGACTGGCGTAAATAGGCCAAGTGAGGCTCCAGGTATAACGCAAATAGGGCGGGGGAGAGAGGGCAGCCCTGTCTAGTACCTCTCTCAATCGTAAATCTCGGAGAAGGCTGAGCATTGATCACCACTGCGGCTTGTGGGGCAGCATAAAGTGATTGGATAGCTATTATAAAATTCAGGGGAAAACCAAATGCTTTGAGGGTATGCCAAAGATATTGCCAACGGACCATATCAAAGGCCTTTTGGGCATCAAGCAATAATAGCGCACAGGGGGCCTGAGTTGTAATAGCATAGTCAATTAAAGTAGCAACTGTGTTTGTATGGTCAACCGTTTCTCTTCCGGGAACAAAACCATGTTGCTCAGGCGAGACTATTCTTGGCAGGATAGCGTTAATGCGTGTGGCTAATATTTTAGAAAAAAGTTTGGGTCACTATTGAGAAGGGTAAGCGGCCTATAGTTCGCACAGTGGAGTGGGTCTTTCCCTTTTTTAGGAAATGCTATTATGTTGGAAATGGCCCATGATGGAGGGGCCTGCCCTGTGAGAAATATTTCCCTAAATAGTTGACAAATAATATTCTGTAGTGAGGAAAATTGCTTGTAGAACTCGGCAGGTATACCGTCGTCACCAGCTGCACTTCCAGACGGAAGAGATAGAATTGCTGCTGCAATCTCCCCTGAAGTGATTAGCCTAGCCATATTTTCTTGCTCAGTAGGAGTGAGAACCATCAGGGAAGCATTAGCGATGTATTCCTGTGCTTCCAACTCGTGGTATATCTCTCTATCTACATAGAGGTCAGAATAGAATGTTTTAAATTCTTGTCTAATGTGATCTGATTGGGTAATTCTATTGCGTATATATTATTAGAGCAGCGTGGATCTGAGGCCAGTTTAGATAGGTACTGCCCAGATGATTCCCCTCCCTCGATTTTTTGAATGTTCTGAGCAAATAAACTAGATTTGGCATTTTGGTGATAGAGTTGTGAGAGTGTGCTTCTAACTATATTTAGCTGTAGTAATATTTCCTCTGATTTAGTGAGGGCATGTTCTTGCTCGAGAATGTTCCTGCCTTTTCTTATGGCGATCTCTATTAATAGAAAAAGTGGTTATCCATCCGCGTAGCGTGGCCTTAAATGCATCCCATACCCAGTTAAGTGACGTGGAGTGTATATTTCGCTGAAAAAATTCAGAAATCAAAGGAGATACATAGGCAATAAACTGGGGATCCTTTAATAGCTTGCGATCTAGTGTCCATCTTCTGGGAAGTCGCGCAGTGTTGGGGGTGAAGTTAGAGTGGGATATGCAGAGGGGAGAGTGATCTGACAGTAGAATTCCTAAATGCACAACATTAATAGAGTCAGCAATATCTCTAGAAACAAAAGTTTTATCGAGTCGAGTATAAGTGTGGAATTGTCGTGAGTAATATGTGTACTGTCTAGCTATAGGATTTAACATTCTCCAAGGATCTACTAGCGCGTTTAAAGTGGATACAGCTCGAGGTTTAGATTGTTTGAGGTTGTAACCTGTTTTATCAAGCCGTGGATCGAGCAAGATATTAAAGTCCCCCATCATGACCACACATCCCCTAAGGTTCGCAACTTTAATTTCTAAAAGACGGAAGAAGAGTGCATCATCGTTGTTGGGA
>JAWWMG010000069.1:0-10593 GCA_035048385.1 Plethodon glutinosus
CAAATTAGAAATAATTGATGTATATGTGTAACTATAACGCATTATCTACAGATGGAATCCACAAAACTGACAATGCTCACCTTCCCCGAATGAAAAAATACATATGCAAACTATTTGCATGTGATATTTTTGCATATGCGTATGTTTCTGGTTTTGAAATGTATTGTGTTGAACAATTACATGAAAGACAAATATTTTCCATTATTTTATGAAAACATTTTTCCATTTTACTGCACAATCAACATCTTAAAGGGACAGTTCTGTCCACCACTTTTAGTTTTTCTTTTAAGTGTTCTTAGTTGCCTGAATGCAAATCCCCTTGTTTTTAGTTTTAAAACTATTTAATAACATATTTTTCAATGCTTGATTATCTTCCCTCGCTGCATCCATTTTGTGGTGTGACTTGATTGCTCACAAAAACCCTATGACAGATGCTACAATGTTACTCTTTTTTTCCTGTGCACTCTGGAGAGTAAAAAAAAATAATAACATTGTAGCATCTGCCATAAAGATTGTGTAAAAAAATCAGACAACTCTCAAGATTTATGCAGCCAGGGAATAAAATCAAGCACTGAAAAGCAGTATCATTAAATAGCTTTAAAAAGAAAAAGAAGGGAATTGTATTCAGGTGACTAAGAACACTTAAAATAAAGTTTAATAGTGGTGGGCTGAACTGTCCCTTTCAGTTTGAGAAAGCATCAAATGTTGATAATTATCAGGAACTATATGAACTTCTAGGGAGCACGATGAACTAGTCATATTAAAAGCCGGCATAGAATACATTAATATACTGAAATAGTAAGATGTAAATCAAACAGCAAAATAGCTGGGACAGTTGATGCAACCTTTCCTAGATGGTTTTCCAACAAAATATTATAGATTGGTGGTTCATAACTTAAGAGCGGTCATTTAAATCCATAAAAAAATGGAACCTCCAATCTGCGTTCAACAGCAGAGCAAGAGGGTATGATGAAACCATTTGGCTTGTCTTGGCTAGATGGCTGAAAACAAACTTAAGCTAGGCTTGATCCAAATAAATGTATTTAACAGATATACAACATAAGTTCATTTTCCAACAACCGCATCTACGAGGTTCGTAGAGAACACGCGACAGGACTGTTCCAGCAGCTTGATGCGTCACCGAGATGGGGGTTTCTGCTCAGCAGTCGGCACTCAGCAACACTAGTCCGGTATTGTTATTTCCGTGTCTGTCCTACTTTTATTTCCACGCTTTTTTTTTAGTTTTCTGGCATTGAAAGAATTGTTTTCAAGTGACGCACCTATTTATTAACGTGGGTTACCTTGCCAGTGAGGTGTCTTGTGTTGTTGGCGGTCTGTGTTCAGCATGGGAGAGGAGGCGGTATCTAAATACACTGAAGCTTTTATAGAGAACCTCTTAAAGGAGTCTGCAGGATTAGGGTTAACAGTCAGCCTTGGTGAAACCGAAAGTCTTTGGACAGAGGTCAGCAATATAAACAAAAGGCTCTTACGGAATGAATCCCACGGACTCACTATGTTGGAATATCTCAGGGCAAAAGTACTTCCGCAAGGGTTGGTAGTGCATAACCAGCCCCGCTTGTTTTTAGATGACAAAGTATTCCTACTAGAGTGGTGTGCTATAGCACGTAGATGTGGTAGAGAATGGCTTTGCCTTATCATAGAAACAGCCCGGAGGACCCAGCTGAAAATAGACGAGCGACTAACGGAGGTTCTTAAAAAATTGAAAGAAAAAATAGATTTACCGGAATTAAAGGCCAACATAGATAGAATTGAATCAGAGATGAATGAATTTAAAACAATTTTATTAAAAAATAAGCTAGAGAAACTCAAGAAAGATGTTGACTCTTTTAAGATGGAGAAATTATACCCCTATTTGGAGGAGGGTTATTTCCAAGGTTTACAAGATAATAAGAATCAACATAATCGTGTGCACTTCAGATATAACTCATATAGCAGTGCAGACTCTGACGAGATTGATGAACAGCCTAACAATTTTAGCAACCAGAGTAATCGTCAACAAAGAGGCCAAAGAGGAAACAGGTATGCTGGGAATTTTTTAGAGAGGGGCCGCGGCAGAGGTCGCACACGGGGCAGGGGGAGAGGCAACTTTCAGATGTTCTCCCCTCCGAACCTGAGAAGCAGAGCACACAATCAATTGTGATTAATTTGTCCAACTACCAATTAACAGATGATGAACAGTCTGTTTTAGAATTTGGCACCGGCTTTGTGATCAGTAAAAAACATGATCCTTTCCAGTATAGAAATGAATTGTCAGAGTTCATTAGGAAAATTAGACTTAAACATTTTTTTTCGAATGAAGTTAGCAATCCTGTAGATAATAAATCGGGCCTAAAAAAGAAATCTAATTTCCTACCACCAAGATCAGTATGTCCACCAGAGGTTCTTACCTTCGAGCAAAAAGTGTTGGGTGAAGTTAAAAGATTGGAAATGGAAGGTAGGAAGCCTTTTATAAATTTGAATAAAAAACAGCAACAGGCTTTGGTGAATTTACAGAATAACAAACTCATTGAAATTAAACAAGCCGACAAGGGCGGGGCCTTGGTAATCATGAATCGTGTTGATTATATGGCTGAATGTGAGAGGTTGTTAGCTGATCAGAACAGCTATTTGAAACTATCGGAAGACCCTACCGACAGAATTAAAAAAGCAATTGATCGTAGAATTAGACAAGCCTTTGAAGAAGGCGATATTTGTCAGCAGGAGTTGCAGTATCTGATCAACAAAGAGCCCAGGATTCCTCTTTTTTATTGCATCCCAAAGGTTCATAAAAAAGTGTTTCCCCCGCCTGGACGTCCAATTGTCTCGGGCCTAAATTCTATTCTTGAACCCTTGTCGCAATATTCGGACACTTTTTTAAGGGATGAAGTACCAAAGATGCGCTCCTACCTTAAGAATTCTACAGCTGTAATTAATGCCCTTGAGAATAAAGCTTTTGTAGTGGGGAGACAATTATTAGTAAGCCTCGATGTGGAAGCGTTATACACTTCCATACCCCAACATAAAACTTTACAAGTGGTGGGGAAGTTGGTAGACAGGAAATCTGTTGAATCCGATATCCCGGCTAACTTTGTTAAGTGGGCAATGGAAACTGCATTGACTCAGAACTTCTTTAAATTTCATGACCAGTTCTATGCACAGATCCAGGGTACATCAATGGGGGCTACTTTCGCCCCCACACTGGCTAATCTGTACGTAGAAGAATTCGAGAATAGAAACATCTATAAACAAGAAGAGAACCCATTTTTTAACAACATTTTATGGTATGGTCGTTATATTGACGATGTGTTGTTGATTTGGGAGGGCTCAGAGTCTGAAGTAAGAGACTTTATGACCTGGATTAATACATTAGATCCTCATCTGAAGTTTACCCATGAAATACAGAAAGAAAAAATACATTTTTTAGATCTGGAGATCTATGTAAAAAATGGCATATTACAGCTCTCGTTGTTTACGAAAGACACTGATCGTAACAACCTCTTGCATTACTCTAGTTTTCATCCAGAGCATTTGAGGGACAATTTGCCTTATGGACAGTTCCTTCGCATTAGAAGAAATTGTTCAAATGTAGAAGAGTTTAACAGCAAGGCAGATGACTTGTCAAATAAATTGGAAGCTCGAGGCTACCCGAAAAAGTTGGTTAAAAGAAATAGGAAGCGGGCAAAGAATAATAACAGGGAGCTGTTACTAACTGAGAAGGAGAGAAACCAAAATCTGGATCAATTGGTGTACGTGAGTACGTACAGTAATTTATCTTTTCGTTTGAAGAGAATAATCTTGAAGAATTGGCACATTTTAAATTCTGGTTCTTTACAATTGGCTAAACCTCTTTTTGCCTTCAAACGCACACAAAACATAAAAGATAAAGTAGTGCATACATCGACTAAGTGGGAACTCAGTGGAAGACAGTTACCCAGAGCCAATGCCCTTGAGAATGCATTACAGTTGCCTCCGGTACAAGGACATTACAGGTGTAATGGTAACACCTGTTCAGTATGTGAATATACGAGTAATTCAAAAACTTTACAGTTGGGACAGAAAGTTTGGGAACAGAGAGATTTTACCAATTGTAACTCAGAGGGTGTGATCTATTTGGTCACTTGTCCTTGCGGACTCCAATATGTTGGACAAACAATCAGGGAGGTAAGGACAAGAATTGTTGAGCATAGGAGCAGGATACGTACGAAGAAAACAACAGCGCCCTTGGTGGCTCATTTCATTGATAAGGGACATACTGAATCCCAGTTATCGTGGACAGTCATAGAAAAGGTCAGAGGCAAAACAAAAGCACAACGCCAGAGAAATCTCGACAGACGAGAAAAGTGGTGGATTTATTTTCTGGATAGTGAAGCTAAGGGTTTAAATCAAAGGCAGTAGAAGCAGGTGTTGGATACCATTTGAGTAACACGGATGAACTAATGGTTGTATAAAATATAATATACCTGTCGGTTGGGTATTGTAGCTAGTCTACAAAAATGTCACACGAATAATTAACATCATTTATTCAATTGGTAAGAAACTGCCACTTAACACTACTTACAAAGTTCAGTCGCTGAATGAGTCCCCTAAGGCGGCTCCATACTTAATGATCCACATGTCTTTATAGAAGGGATGCTGAATAAACCAGCCCCGCTCCCTTAAAATCGGTTTTTTGTCACATTAAGATCTATTGCACCTTTATAATGAGGGTTATAGAATACGGAGGTGCATGCGTGGCTATCCCTCTTTATAGAGGGTGCATAATGTGAGGGTTAGATATCATGCGAAGGCGCCCTAAGAGGAAATGAAACAACAATATAGTTCGATGCGGCACAAGGCTTGATATTGATAGTGGTGTTTTAGATGTAATAAGTGGACACACGCGTTAAAATAGGCTTAGTTTCTTGTCAAAATGTGATGGTTTTCACATGGCGCATATATATATCTTTTGAATAGAAACTGTAGAAATGGCGTTGAAATTAATGTGCTAAGGGCGTTAAATTATGTAACTGTTTTTAATGGATAAATAACTCCTTTTTGTAGCAAATAAAACATGCATGGCGCATGGCTGTAGAGATATATATTCTTTCAGCAGATTTTGCGATATGTTATGTTTTGGCTAGATTGATAATCAGTCTTCTCGTCATATTTTAAAAGTACGTTTTTCTTTGCGGCCTTATGCTAATATTAGTGTATGGATGACCATTTAAAGATGGCGTTTATCCAGAGAGTGGATCACCATATTACAAATGAGGTGGAGATAGGTGCTACGGTAGTTAACATCTACACCGTTTTGTAAAAACTTTTCCTTCACGAGATATGCTAGCACACTTTAAGATGGCCGCCGCTCAGTAGTCAAAGTATACATGGCAATTGAAGAAGGACAACGGTCGGTTTCTGGTATAAATAGATGCGATAAAATCGAGGCTTTATACGATGACCAGAGTAACGTGACAAGAAGGGCGGTTGGTGACTGCAGGTACGTGGGCTAACGTCGAGAGCTTCCTATACCAACTTTCTAGCTTCGCGCATTTTAAACTTTGCATTTTTGTTTACTTGCAGACGGGTGCTGCTAGTAAGACTTGCATTTATTGCATTATCTTAGCATGCTGTTCTGACCCTGACTATTGCAGAGGTTCCAGACGGTTCGCTTAGCTTTGCTACATTGTTTAAAAGGTGAGTGTAGCTATTATGTCACTCTGTAATCGTGCAGCGGCACCTCAAACCTTTGGAGTAATAACTACTATATGGTTTTCATTTTTTTAGCACGTTGTCCAGCCGTAGTCACGAAGTGGAGGTTAACGCGTAGATTATTCAATACGCCGTCTACATAAAGAATAGATTGCCGATAGGATAGCGGCACACCACACAGTCCTTTAAGTCACCTTTGGTGAGTTCTCCTTAATAATGATGCTACCCCCTGTTTTCAGACGGGTGGATATAGTAGACTTTTCTTAAAAAATAAAAATAAAAACAAATTTGTCCTTTTTGTTTAGCTTGTCAGTTTCTATAAGCAAGAAGGAGTGTGACAGAGGAGGTTCACTTGCGTATTATCAGATCCAAGTGTGGAAACAAAGTGAAAAGGTAATACAAGTGGTCCCTTTGAAATTAATTGTTCTCTCTGCAAAATGGGACAAAGCTTTGAAATTAAAAAATGGTGTTGTCCTTTCACAAAATTAGTTTTGTTTATGGCATTGGTAGGTTTGTTTACCCTCTTAGTGCCAGATTAAAATAGTTTCTCATGTGTATATGATGGGTTGTTATAGGAAACAGAAATGTATAGGTGGATAGGATGCCTCTTCTCTCTTGTGTCGGGACATTGGTCTGCCACCATCATGTCTTGCAAGGATTGTTAAACCTTTTTCAAAAAATACATTTAACTTACGCTTTGTGACCACCAGAGTATTACAGTAGCAGCGAGGGTGTCATGTAATAGACACTGATTAATATATTTTTACATGTTTTTTAGGCATCTGTTGCATTGTTTAAACAGTTGAAGATTACAAACTGGGTTCCTGAGGAAGGCATCAACCACCTGCCGAAATATGAGTCTATTCCAACACTGTCTCATATAGAACCTTTCCAGTTGTTTTATTCAATTGCTAAATTGTCATCAAACAAATGTTCCTTTGAATATTGTTTCGTGGGGACTTTAAAGTGAATAACTCAGATGGTGATAAATTTTAAGGTTTTTTGCGAAATGAAGATGTGAAATACCTCATCAGTAATTGTCTTTTTATGTGAGCCCTTTGAGGGACGTTTTAAATTTTATATTTTTGATTGTATTTTGGTTAAAAACCGAGAATAAAAGAATATATATATTTTTTATATACATTGTTTCAAAGGTTTTTTCTGGATTGAGACTAGTGTTCCTTGCATGACTATCTTTGCTGCTTCGCTCTTGGGTCACAGAGGGGTATGAGTCGGGTGTCATGGTAATTTGTGCAGTTATTTGAACCTCCCCAGCAGACCATTGAACCCTTATCAAACTGGGATCCTCTCTTCTAGGTTTTTATATTTTACATAGTGGCCGGCAGGGTCATGAGGATAAGGTAAACAAAGGCCAGTTTCCCTACTAAAAGAGGGTTTAGTTCTGGCCATTGTGACACCAGCTAAGATAACAAATAAAAAGTTTTTTTAGCTCCTTGGCACCTTCAGGATAATTCATTTTCCAGTTGACACACTGATTCATTAACGTGTGTTTTAGTGCCTCTTTGGTGTCTTTTTGTGGTGACAGTTGGTGCTCAGTATGGGAGAGGAGGCGGTATCCAAATATACAGAAGCTTTTATAGAAAATCTTTTGAAGGAGTCTGCAGGGTTAGGTTTAACAGTTAGCCTTGGTGAGACTGAGAGTCTTTGGACAGAGGTCAGTAATTTAAATAAGAGGTTATTACGCAATGAATCCCATGGACTCACTATGTTGGAGTACCTTAGGGCAAAGGTACTCCCACAAGGACTCGTAGTGCATAATCAGCCTCGTTTGTTTTTAGATGATAAAGTATTTTTATTAGAGTGGTGTGCTATAGCACGCAGATGTGGCAGAGAGTGGCTTTGCCTCATCATAGAAACAGCCCGGCGGACCCAACTTAAAATAGATGAGCAATTAACTGAGGTCCTTAAGAAATTGAAAGAAAAACTAGATTTACCAGAAATAAAGGCCAATATTGACAGGATTGAATCAGAAATGAATGAATTTAAAACAATTCTATTAAAAAACAAGTTGGAGAAACTCAAGAAAGATGTTGATTCTTTTAAGATGGAGAAATTATATCCCTATTTGGAGGATGGGTACTTCCAAGGCTTACAAGAAAATAAGAGTCAATATAAACGGGTACATTTTAGATATAACTCATATAGTAGTGTAGATTCTGATGAGATTGACGAACACTCCAACAATTCAAGCAACCCAAACAACCGTCAACAAAGAGGCCAAAGAGGTAACAGGTATAACGGGAATTTTTTAGAAAGGGGCCGAGGCAGAGGTCGCTCTCGGGGCAGGGGGAGGGGCAACTTTCAGATGTTCTCCCCTCCCAACCTGAGAAGCAGAACACACAATCAATAGTGATTAATCTCTCTAACTATGAACTAACTGAGGATGAGCAGTCTGTTTTAGAGTTTGGGACCGGCTTCGTGATCAGTAAAAAACATGATCCCTTCCAGTATAGAAATGAATTTTTCGAGTTCATTAGAAAAATCAGACTCAAGCACTTTTTTCAGAATGAAGTTGAAAACCCTGTGGATAATAAATCAGGATTAAAAAAGAAATCTAATTTTGTACCACCAAGATCGGCTTGTCCCCCAGAGGTTCTCACCTTTGAGCAGAAAGTGCTAGGTGAAGTTAAAAGATTAGAAATGGAAGGTAGAAAGCCATTTATGAATTTGAGTAAAAGACAGCAACAGGCCTTGGAAAGCTTACAGAATAATAAACTTATTGAAATCAAACAAGCTGACAAGGGTGGGGCTTTGGTAATTATGAACCGTACCGATTATATGGCTGAATGTGAGAGGTTATTATCCGATCAGAACAGCTATTTGAAACTATCAGAAGATCCCACTGAAAAAATCAAAAAATCAATTGATCGGCGGATCAGACAAGCCTTCGATGAAGGCGATATTTGTCAACAGGAGTTACAGTATCTCATTAATAAAGAACCTAGGATTCCTCTTTTTTACTGTATTCCAAAGGTTCATAAAAAAGTTTTTCCACCTCCTGGACGTCCAATTGTATCGGGTTTACATTCAATTCTTGAACCCTTGTCACAGTATTCTGATGCTTTTTTGAGGGATGAAGTACCTAAAATGCGTTCCTACCTTAAGAACTCTACAGCAGTAATTAATGCTTTGGAGAATAAATCATTTGAGATAGGGAGACAACTGTTAGTAAGTCTTGACGTGGAGGCGTTGTACACTTCCATACCTCAACACAAAACTTTACAAGTGGTGGGAAAGTTGCTGGATGCGAAATCTGCTGCATCCAACATCCCGGCCAATTTTGTTAAGTGGGCGATGGAGGTTGCCTTGACCCAAAATTTCTTTAAATTTCATGACCAATTCTATGCACAGATCCAGGGAACATCAATGGGGGCTACTTTTGCCCCCACACTGGCTAATCTGTATGTAGAAGAATTTGAGAACAGGAATATCTATAAACAAGAAGAGAATCCATTCTTCAACAACATCCTATGGTATGGTCGGTACATCGACGATGTGTTGTTGATTTGGGAAGGTTCAGAATCTCAAATAGGAGACTTTGTGACTTGGATAAATACACTAGATCCTCATTTGAAGTTCACATACGAAATACAGAAAGAAAAAATACATTTCTTAGATTTGGAGATCTATGTAAGAAATGGTGTTTTGCAGCTCTCGTTGTTTACAAAGGATACTGATCGGAACAATCTCCTGCATTATTCCAGTTTTCACCCAGAACACTTAAGGGACAATTTGCCATATGGACAGTTCCTTCGCATTAGAAGAAACTGTTCGAATGCTGAGGAGTTTAACAGCAAGTCAGATGATTTGGCCAAAAAATTGGAATCCCGTGGTTACCCAAAAAAATTGATAAAAAGAAATAGGAAGCGGGCAAAAAACAACAATAGGGAGGTGTTGCTAACTGAAAAGGAGAGAAACCAAAGTCCAGATCAATTGGTGTATGTAAGTACTTATAGTAATTTATCTTTTCGTTTGAAGAGAATTATACTCAAGAATTGGCACATTTTGAATTCTGGGTCTTTACAACTAGCTAAACCTATGTTTGCCTTCAAACGAACACAAAATATAAAAGACAAAGTAGTACATACATCGACCAAGTGGGAGCCCAACAAAAGACAGTTACCAAGAACCAATGCTCTAGAGAATGCACTACAGTTGCCCCCAGTACAGGGACACTATAGGTGCAATGGTAACACTTGTTCAGTATGTGAATATACTAATAATTCTAAAACTATTGTTCTCGGACAGAAAGTCTGGGAACAGAGAGATTTTTCAAACTGCAATTCAGAGGGAGTGATTTATTTAGTCACCTGTCCGTGCGGACTCCAGTATGTAGGCCAAACGATTAGAGAAGTAAGGACCAGAATTGTGGAGCACAGGAGTAGGATACGCACGAAGAAAATAACAGCGCCCTTGGTGGCACATTTTATTGAGAAGGGACACACTGAATCCCAGATATCGTGGACAGTTATAGAAAAAGTTAGAGGTAAAACAAAAATGCAGCGCCAAAAGAATCTGGATAGGCGAGAAAAGTGGTGGATTTACTTTCTGGATAGTGAAGTGCAGGGACTTAATCAAAGGAAATAGAAATGGTTGATGGGTATCATCTAGGCCAGTGAATCAGTCTGTATTCTTTTAAGTAAGTTGGTGCTATGCGATGATCTATAGTGGTTTTACAGGGACTGTAAATAATTGTGGTTTCTGGACAAATGCGTGATGATCCTTTTTCATATAGTTACAGCGGTGAATCTGGTAGACGCGTAAATGGTTTAAAACAAGTTTGCAACTTGTTAATATCTGACGGCCACTTAATGCGTATATCATCAAAGAAAAGGGCAGTCAGTATAACGTTTACATTAATTTGTCGAAGGTGAAATACGTAAG
>JAWWMG010000070.1:0-10591 GCA_035048385.1 Plethodon glutinosus
TTCAAGCACACATATAAAATTTAAGGTGAAATAAACTGGAAAATACGTGTGGTAGCATCATTTCCCCAAAAAACTATTTCAAAATAAAGATAAATGCAGGTAAATTTAAAAAAAATCTTGACAAATGCAGATAGAAATATAATATAAAAATAATATATACTGTGAAACCGGAAGCCTTACCCGTGATATCATGATTAACCAGGGTATAATGCAAGAGAGCCCAACAGCAGTCCTCGAAAGTCGTAAGGTCTAAAGTATATAAATATTTCTGCCACATTATATTTCATTTCAGGTCCACTTATGTGTCTCTTAGTCTAAAAGTCCTGAATCAACAGAATCCTCCACACTGAAATAATGAAATACCAGTGTGTACATGCCAACAGGATTGTGACAGCACTGGGCACTTTGGACTTTACAGGTAAGGTTATCCAACTCCCACTATACATCATTTACCACAATAGTGGGTACATTGCAGAAAAAGCAATGATTTAGAGAGCTCTACACACCATATTGGAGTTTTGTGAAGAATCGGAGCTAGTCAATGAGAGCGGCCATTTGCAAATGAGAAATATTTGTCAAATTCAGGAGAAAGGAGTTGTGCACCCTCCAGAGAAGTCTTGTTAAAGAAATCAGAACCCAGAACTCCGTCCAGACCTCAACAGAGATGGAACTGAACAGGCCTGTTGGCCAAATCCTCTAACCAACTCAGAATAAGCCACCGCGTGATCAAAATATATTAGACTTCACCTTAGCAATGCTCAACATTGAGAGAGGGGGAATAGATCAGCATGAAAACTTCAAGCGACAACTTCTATAACTAAACCCGACCCAAGGACTAAGGGAACTCAGTAACTTGTTTTCACCAGCTCATCTGAGAGGTCCCAGCAGTCCACCTCCATCCATTGAGAACTCCTAGGAAACCCAGAGGGTACAACCCATTCTTCCCAACACATACTCATTGCAGTCACCCTCCTTAAGGCATCTCTATTAAGACCACTTCCCTTTTCTCCCTTCCCTTTTTTCCTTTGTCTTCTCTCTTTTTTTCTTCTTCTACTGCCTTTCCTTCTTGGTATTCCCCCCTCTTCTTCCTCCATTTACTCCCCTTTCTCTCTCCTGCTTGTTGTTTCTTGTTTGCATGCCCAGCTGCTCTTTATAGCTGATATTTGTACGTTAGCATTTATGCCATCCTTGCAGCAGGGCTTAACTGTACGGCCCTCTCCCTAGTTGGCAGGGAAATGTTTCCATTTCTGGTTGGAACCATGTTAGTTACAATTGTATTTTACCCCGTCGGTTGTTGTTCCGTAACATAGTAACAGTTACTCGGGCTCTCCATTGTCACACTTAGAATAAATGTCAGAAGCCGCGCTCGCATACATTTTATCTGAGGGGATTTTTGTTTCTATTTCTGTGTTTGCAGGTACAAGTTAGATTGCTGCTAGATATCTTTCGCCTGCACGTGCTTGCTATTTTGCAGATTTACTCTTTTAAGCCTTCATTTGCAAGTCAGTATTAACGCCATCTCTGGAGTTGGGCAAACAGCACGGCCCTCTCTGTAGCTGGTAGGGAAATGTTCCCATTTATTTTGCCAGATAAAGTGTTAGTTACATTTGTATTCTATCCCGTTAGTTGTTGCTCTATAAATAGTTACAGACACAAGGGACTACATATTGTCACACTGAGAATAATTGCGAGTAGCCGCGCTTGATTTCACTTCATTTAGTGTTTATTTAAATTTATTTTGCCAATCTACTCCTTTAAGCTTTCATTTGCATGCTAGCATTTACGCCACCTCTGGAGTTAGGTAAATAGCACGGCCCTCACTGTAGGTAGTAGGATAATGTTCCCATTTATCTGACTGAAATGCGTTAGTTACATTTGTATTCTATCCCGCTAGCTGTTGCTCCGTAAATAGTAACAGATACACAGGACCATGAATTGTCACACTCAGAATAATTGTCAGAAGCCGCGCCTGTTTTCACTTTATTTAAGTGTTTATCTGAATTTATTTTACCAATTTTCTTTTGTAAGCCTTTATGGGCATGCTAGCCTTAACGCCACCTCTGTTGTTGGGCAAATAACACGGCCCTTTTTGTAGCTGGTAGGGAAATGTTTCCATTTATCTGCCAGAAATGCGATTGTTATATTTGGATTTCATCCCGTTAGCTGTTGCTCCGTAAATGGTAACAGACATACGGGACCACAAATTGACAACTCTGAATAATTGTTAGAAGCCGCACTTGATCTCACTTCATCAAAGTGAACTCCTGCTTATACATTTGTATTCGCCGATATAAGTTAAACTGCAGCTGATAATTTTCGCCTGCGCGTGCCCGTTATCATGTAGACAATATGTTACATGACTATCGAGTTGGCCACTGTAGGGCATTATTTTGTCTTTTTAGCTTAGACACCTAGCAGCATCTATTATTCCTTAGTATACTACTCAGTGATTTATTTCATAGATACCGCTAGCGCGGGATTGTACTTACTTGACTTCTGGACGCCCGGTTTCCCTTCTCGCTTTTTCATAAGAACGACCTTTGTTTCTCTCGTTACGTCATCAGTACCCCTGACCCGGGTAGTGCTTTAAACAAATAGGTCACTGTCACCTTTCTTCTACTTTCCTGTCATGCGCGGCAGTTTGCATTATGGGGCATGTAGTGCGTCTCTTCCCTTTCTTTTTTTCTTCTCTCTTCTTTCTCTCTCTTTTCTTCTTCTTTACCCTCTTCTTTCTTTCCCCTCTCTCACAACTCTCTAAGTATATTACTTTTTTATTTCTTTGCATTCCCACTTTTCCTTTTCCCCTTCCATTGATAATGCTATCTCTAAGCCACACTATTTGGCGTTCCGCAATAGCGATGAGAATTACAAAATGTGCTTTTGTTTTTATGGAGACTGCATCTGTGAATTAAGACGCAGCTTTTTTCCAGCTTCTCTTTTTTGTTTTTAATTGAGGTAAAAATAATATATGCCTATGACCAGCGGGAGCAGTCACGTTATCGTATTTCACAAATGTAAAGTATTTTTTCACTTTTTACTTTATTACATCACATTGTCTATTTAAGCACCAGCCACAATTAAAAAAGCGGCCAGACGAAGTGAGAGAACTCACGAAACGCGTTGCCGCATTTCCGGAAGACTTGAGTCTGCCTCTTTCTTTCAAATTGTCTCCTGTGTGCGAGGTGTTGCCTGAATTCTGTAGCCGCCAAGAGGCTGTCAGTAGCTGTGGAATAAATGGGAGCTGTGCCTACATCTCCACGCCCACCGCACCGGGTCTAATAGACTTTTCTATCCCACTGCGCACAGCGCAAACTGCCCTAGCAAGTCATAGACATTATTTCCAGAGCAAGTACCAGTTGGGAAGGATCCCTTTTTTCTATGATTTGCAGCTTTGCAGCTGCAGGATGACCCTGCATTCATACACCCTCACATACGGCTGGTGTATGAAGTGAATAAACTGGAGGGGGAAGCAAGCCTGGAACTGCCGACGGCCCTGCCCTGGTCAGGTGAGGTTGAGTGCGAAGGGTGTATCTGTCGGAGGGCGGGTGTTCCCTTTCTTTCTCCCCGCCACTAGGAAAGGACGTGTGTGGAATTCGGGTTAACATCAGCTCTTCTCCCCTCTGAACTGCTTGAAAGAGCCCAAACTATTTAAAGCGCATTGAGTTGGGATAGAAGGAGACTTTGTATACCCTTGGATGTGACACTGGTTCTGTCTGTAGAACTACAATTGGCAGTGCTTTGACGTTTTTTTCAAGGGTAGATTTGTCTTTTCTTTTTCATACAAAATGGATTATTTACTTGAGAGAGAACAACTTGCAGAATCACTTCTTGGTGCAGCCGCACATAGCCAAAGTGAAAGGCCTTCTCAACCCTCAGATCCGATTCAGACACCAACTTTGACCCTTAGGTCACGTTTTCAAAAGCTAGAAAGAATGTGTGTGAAAGAAGCCAAACGCTGGTGGGAAGCACGCACACTTAAAATATACGTAGAGTTGAACCGTGTTCCTAGGGGTTTAAGACTGATGATTTTCCCTACTGACCAGGATGCGGATGAGGAACTTCTTAAAGGGTGGGAACGTAACTCCTCCCAATCATCTCACAATATGCTCCTTCTGCGTATAGCTTTTGTCGAAAGATGCAGATTGCAACATGAGGCAAAAATTCAACGCATGCGTGTAGAGATAGATTCATTACCAGAAAAAGAAACTGTGAAGGGTAATTACCTAAAACTGGATCAGTTTATGGCAAAATTTCAAACAGATATCCGACTTCAAAAACAAAAAAAATTAAAACGGGACGAGCAAGACTACCTTTCGGGGAGAGTGTATACATTTGCTAAAAAGTACGATGCCCTCTATGCACAAGATATTAAGCAAAAGAAGTACGGCAAAGACGATATGCCTAAACCTTCTACTACAGACACCGAAGAAAGTGTAGATGTTTCGAGCGATGCAGAATCACTACCATCAGAACACCAACAGCAAACTCAAACTAAATACAGTTTTGCCTATGAAATTTCAAAAATAAGAGAAACCTCGCGTTTTCAGGACTCTCAGCAGCAAAGGGCCCCGCTGCAGGAAGATATAAACGGAGAGGGAAAAGAGGGGGCGCCAAGAAACAAAGACGATCTACTAGAACAGAACATAGACAGCAACTCACAGAGGAAAAAGTCACAGCCCAAGCAAGTGGGACGCAAGAAGAAATAATTTCAAGTATCATCAACTTGTCCCACATCTGTATTTCCTCAGACCTACGAACAGCTTTAGAGAAAGGACTCTCATTTTCACCTAGCCAGACTG
Source organism: Plethodon glutinosus (assembly GCA_035048385.1). NCBI lineage: Eukaryota > Metazoa > Chordata > Amphibia > Caudata > Plethodontidae > Plethodon > Plethodon glutinosus. Next base: position 4,800 of record JAWWMG010000070.1, read on the forward strand.
CTGACCCAGTACAACTCCAAATAGACCTCTTCCTCTTTGTTAGGAAACTGAAATTAAAAAAATTCTTTGAAGAGAATCCGAGTAGGAATACTCGGACTCCCGTTGAAACGCCATCTACTATGTCTATTTCAGACTTTGAGGACATACAACTCCTATTATCGCTCAATGCAGAACAAGAACAACTTACAACTCAAGAGACACTTCATGAACTCGAAATTGAAACCAATCTCACAAAAGATAGTGGCCTGAAAAAGCCATCAAGATTTACGCCAAGTTTTGGGAAAGGCAACATGCTAGATATTTTTTTTGAGAAAGTAAAGCAAGACTTCAAGACCATTAACCAACACAACAAACCGCCTAACTGGAATCTAACTATGGACCAGAAACTAGCTTTAGATGCTCTACAAAATGATGAAAGTGTTGTGGTTAAACGAGCAGACAAAGGGGGGTGCATTGTAATCATGTCAGAGGCTGATTATGTCCAGGAAGTCTCCCGCCAACTGAAGGATACGTCCTGTTATGCTATTCTTGACTCAGACCCCTCACTGCTATACCAACAGGATCTCAAAACTCTTTTGAAACAAGCGTTAAAAGACCTACTGATCACAGACGAAGAATATGAATACCCTTTTCATAACTTCCCAGTATTACCAGTGTTTTACATTTTACCGAAAGTCCACAAGGCCAGTCCAGGTTTTCCAGTGGGTCGCCCAATAGTGTCTGGTTGTGACTCCTTGACTGAGCACTTATCGCATTATGTTGATGACTTCTTAATAGGCCTGGTGGGTACTTTACCCTCGTATTTGAAAGATTCCAGCTCCTTGCTTTGGGAACTGGAGAACATCCCCTGGCAGGAGGATATTCTACTTGTAACTTTGGATGTGATAGGGTTATATACCTGTATCTCCCATGTAGATGGTTTAAGAGCGGTAGCCTATTTCTTGAAAAGTCGCTCAATGAGTTATTTGCAACACAATGGTTTTCTGTTGGCAGCGATTGAATTTATTTTGACCCACAATGTTTTTCTGTTTCAGGAACAAATTTACCTTCAAATCAGGGTTACGGCCATGGGCACCAGGTTTGCCCCCTCTTATGCCAACCTGTTTATGGGTTGGTTCGAGAGGGAGCACGCCTGGGCCCATGGTGCAGACCAGTGGCAGGTGCATGTGCTGAAGTGGCTTAGGTATATAGACGACATATTGCTGCTATGGACCGGCAGTATACAAGAATTGCAGGATTATATCCAATATCTGAATACTAATGACTGGAATGTTCGTTTTACCTCTCAGTATAGCTACACAACAGCAGATTATCTGGACCTTCGAATTTTTATACATGACGGTCAGTTCCAGACCACATTATTTCGAAAAGCCATAGCAGGTAACACTACCCTACACAGCACAAGCATGCACCCCCACTCAAACATTGACAATATCCCCAAAGGTGAGTTGATCCGAGTCAAGAGAGCCTGTAGTCGGCCTGAGGACTTCCAAATGGAAAAGACTGCCCTTTTCAACCGTTTTTCCGCAAGGGGGTATACGGAGGGGCAGTTGAATAAAGCTGAAAAGGCAGTCTCTTCCATGTCACGACAAGATTTACTCAGAGCCAAACCACCTAAACGTAGAACGTTTGGCCCAGCTTCTCCTCATATCCCCAACGCTTTTGAGTACAATTTCATCACGACCTACTCTGTGAATCATGCTAAAGTCCTGAAAGCTCTCTCTAAACATTGGAGCTATTTGCTTAATGACCCTACATTAAAGGATATTCTTCCTGCTATCCCAAAGATCACATACAGACGCAACACTACTTTGGGAGACAGGTTATGTCACAGCGAACATAAGACACATGAGCCAGTACAGGAGAAGGGCTGCTATAATTGCAACAAATCATGTAAATTGTGCTCCTACATTTGTCATGGCCAGAAAAACTTCTCGTTCAATGGTTCAAAAGTATCTGTTATTAATGAAAAAATCACCTGTGTTACTGAATACGTTGTGTACGTTTTGATTTGTATTTGTGGACTTATATACGTGGGCTCCACTAAGAACGCCCTAAAAATGAGTGTTTCAGCATGTGAGAGCAGTAAATAATGAGGACTTTTCCTACCCACTTGCTGTCCACTGGCATCAAAAGCATGCTCACAAAGAGACTGAATTAAAAGTGCTTGGGATACAACATATACCTCTGTCTCTAAGAGGTGGTGACCGTGAACTCAAGTTACGACAGTCCGAATCTAAATGGATTATGAAATTAGACTCTATTACACGTGGCATCAATCGAGATGCAGAACTTTATGTTTTTTTGCAATGAGTCGGCATTGGTTGTGTCACTGCTGCTTATAGTATTTCCATAATCTTGTGACCCGACACTGTCTCACTTGGAGGCCCTTGTGCGGTTGCAACTTTAGTCAGCTGCTCATAGTGGTTGTTTTCTCTCTTCATTATTTTTTAATTTTATGTTATTCACTCCATGGCTTCCTCCCGTTGTGTTTTTTATTTTTCTTTATCTTTAGTAGCGTAAGGTGCAGTTACCAAGTGCACTGACTTCAACACTTGTTATATACAGCCTTCAATATGCCTAAATTTAGGTGTTCATTAGGACAATTGCTATAGCCCTAATTTTTAGTATTAGAAAGTTACTTGGAGACACTGAATTTGTTTATCTATATTTATTTTTATTTTTAAGCACAGGCTCGGGCATTACTAACATGTCACAGCACTGTGCTTTTATCACTTTAAGCACCATTGTTTGTTTCTTGGCTTCCCTTTAAGAATGTAACTAATAAGGATTATGAAGCAATTACATTTGCTGGTTATTCAACAAACTGGATGCATTTGCACTATGTTACCACATGCTACTTAGCAATTCTGACAATTGTGATGTAAATGGGGTTAAGGCGAAGAACCAGGTTTTCTGACATGGCCTTGTCAATGTATAACTTTGCACATTGATAGTTAACTTGTATTTTCAGTGAATTACTGAGTTAATTTCACACATAGCACTAGCTATTCATTTGTTCAACTTTATAGCTTCTAGCTTTAGATATTTTGGTTGGTCTGCTATTTGTGCCTGATTTTATCCTGTCCAAGATCAGCCCAACTACTGTTCATTTTCACTTTCTTGCTTTTTTTCTTGCTTTCTTCTTTGTTCCTTTTCTTTTCTCTTTCCCCTTTCTCCTTTTTCCCTCTGTCTTCTCTATTTTTGTCCTTTTCTACTGCTTTTTTCTTCTTGGCTTTCCCCCCAGCCCCCTCTTCTGCCTCCATTTTTAATCCCCTTTTTTTCTTTCATGCTTGTGGTTTCTTGTTTGCATGCCCAGCTGCTCTTTATAGCGGATATCTGCACGTCAGCATTTATGCCATCTTTGGAGAAGAGCTTATCTGTACAGCCCTCTCCCTAGCTGGCATGGAAATATTCCCGTTTCTGGCTAGAACCATGCTAGTAATAATTGTATTTGACTCCGATAGTTGCTGTTCCGTAACATAGTAACAGCCACACGGGCTTCCCATTGTCTTGCTTAGAACAAATGTCAGAAGCCGCGCTCGCATACACCTTACATGAGGGGTTCCTTGCTTTTATTTCTGCATTTTCAGTTACAAGTTAGATTGCTGCTAGATATTTTTCGACTGCACGCGCTTGCTACTCTGTATCCTTACGCGTTCAAGCCTTCATTTGCAAGTCAGTATTAACGCCACAATATGGCCCTCACCGTAGCTGGTAGAGAAATGTTCCCATTTATCTTGCCAGATAAAGTGTAAGTTACATAGTATCTTATCCCGTCAGTTTGTTGCTTTAAAAATAGCTACAGACACAAGGAACTTTACTTTGTCACACTGAGAATTTTTGCGAATAGCCGCGCTTGTTTTCACTTCATTTAAGAGTTTATTTTAATTTATTTAGTTAACCTACTCCTTTGAGCCTCCCTTTACATGTTAGCATTTATGCCACCTCTGGAGTTAGACAAATAGCAGGGCCCTCACTTTAAACAGTAAGATAATGTTCCCACTTATCTGACTAATGCGTCAGTTACATTTTGTATTCTATCCCGCCAGTTGTCGCTCCGTGAATAAGAACAGACACACAGGATCATTAATTGACACCCTTAGAAAAATCGTCAGAAGCCGTGCTCGTTTTCACCTTATCTAAGTGTCTGTTTGCATTTATTTTACCATTCTTCGTTTTCAAGCCCTTTTGGGCATGCTAGCGTTAACGCCACCTCTGGTGTTGGGCAAACAATACGGCCCATTTTGTAACTGTTAGGGAAATGTTCCCATTTAATCTGCCAACAATGCGATTGTTATATTTAAATTTATCCCGATAACCGTTTATCCGTAAATGGCAACAGACATACGGGACCACAAATTGCCACACTTTGAATAACTGTTAGAAGTTGCACTTGATCTCATTTCATTAAGTGCACTTCAGCTTTTACATTTGCATTCGCCGATCAGAGTTGAACTGCAGCTGATAACTTTCGCCTGCGCGTGCCCGCTATTATGTAGACAACAAGTTACATGACTTTATCAAGTCAGCCACTGCAGGGCATCTATTTGTTTTTATATTTCAGATACCTAGCAGCATCTACCCTCCCTCAGTATATTACTCAGCGATCTATTTTATAGTTATCGCTAGCGCGGGATTGTACTTACTTGACATTTGGACGCCCGGTTTTCCTTCTCGCTTTCTCATAAGAATGACCTTTGTTTCTTTCGTTACGTCATCAGTACCCCTGACCCGGGTAGTGTTTTAAACAAATAGGTCACTGTCACCTTTCTTCTATCTTCCTGTCATGCGCGGCAGATTGCATTATGGGGCATGTAGTGCGTCTTTCTCCTTTTCTTCTTTCTCTCTTCCTTTTCTTTCCTTCAATTCTCTTTCCCCCCCTTTTTTTTTATCTTTTTCTTTTCTTATTTTCTTTTTTATTCCCCCCTCTTACAATCCACTATGCCCATTACTTTTATTTCATTGTATTTCCATTTTTTCTTGGGAGTGAATGTTGTGATGTTGTGCTCTGCAGTGAATAAGGCGACATATCGGGGCAATAGAAAATATCTAAATAAATAACTATCAGGGACTGATAGCACAACGAGTTGAGCGCTTGTTCTGAAATCTGTGTGTAACCTGAGGTTGCAGGTTCGAATCCCGGCAGCCCCCTGAGACCCATGGGTGTGTGGCGCTATATAAGAAATAAGTTATTATTATTATTACGTTTGCCAAAACTGTACTTTTCTATCTTTGTTTTTATTTTCCAGCAAGGTTTCTCGTGGAGTATTCCATGCTCTTTTCTTTGCTTGCGAGATTAATCTACACGGGTAACCCCTAATAAGGAGTTTCTTAGTGAGTATGGCTGCTTGTTTTTCATAATCGATACGAAAACTACAGTTTCGTCTCAATCTAAGAAATTGACCTACAGGGAGGTTATCTTTTAATGCTTTGGGATGTTGACTAGAGTATGCCAGTAAGGTGTTTTTATCTGTAGGCTTTGTATAAAGATCAGTCTATAGTTTGCCTTCTCTTTGAAAAATGTTTAGGTCTAAGAATGAGAGATTTTCCTTGCTAACATCCATGGTGAATTTCAGACAAGGATGACATCCGTTTATTCATTCCAGAAAGAGGTCAAGATCCGTCTTCTTACCAGACCATATCAATAGGCTATCGTCTATGTATCTTTTATACATAGTTATCCTCGATCTGTATGGATTGTTGGGGTCAAGTACAAACTCTTTTTCAAATTTGGCCATGAAGATATTGGCTAGACTGGGGGCAAAACTTGCCCCCATAGCTGTTCCAGT
>JAWWMG010000071.1:0-10590 GCA_035048385.1 Plethodon glutinosus
TATAAGAAAATAGGTCATTCTGCAAACCTGAAAAATGTATTTTTTCCGCAGAAGAGGTAGACTACCTAGGGTATGTTTTATCAGCAACAGGCTACTCCATGGATCCTCGCAAGGTCTCAGCTATTTTAAACTGGTCGCCTCCCACCTCTCTCAAAGCCATGCAGAGGTTCTTGGGGTTAGCAAACTATTATCGCAGGTTCATCTCGAACTTTGCAAAGATTACCGAACCCCTTACTCGCTTGCTCAGTACAAAGAGGCCTACGGCTTGGTCTACAGAACAAGAAAAGGCTTTTGGAGAGCTGAAGGCCGCTTTTACTACAGCGCCCATACTGCGTCCACCGTGTGAGAACCGGCAGTTCATTTTAGAGACAGACGCCTCGGATTATGCTATTGGCGGTGTACTCTTACAGGTCCAAGAGGACGACCAGTGCGAGCACCCCATAGCGTATTTCTCTCGCAAACTACTCCCCGCAGAAACCCGGTATGCAACCCTAGAAAAAGAACTACTGGCGGTAAAGAACTGTTTTACCGAATGGCAACACTTCCTTCTGGGAGCCCGGATGGAGTTTCAAGTCCGTACGGATCACAAAAACCTCTGCATACTGGCATCCATGGATTGTTGCAACTCCAGGCAAGCCCGGTGGGCATTTTTTTTCTCACAATTTGAGTTCCGCATAACATACATCCCTGGCTCCAAGAACATCGTAGCCGACGCTTTGTCCCGTTTGTATTTCCCAGACCTACAAGAACAAATCTTGCCACCGGTGCTTAACCCTACACGTTTTTTGGCCCTTACTGTGGATCCGCTCGAAAGCCTAAGGGTAGCAATTCAAGAGCTCCCAGACCCCACCGTTTATACACGGGATCCTTCTATTTCTTTTCAGGACGGCCTTCTACTTAGGGGCTCCCTCTTGATATTGGTTACCCCAGATCTCCAACAGGAGGCGTTACGTGCTCACCACGATTCCCCAGTGGCAGGACACAGGGGCGTTCAGGCCACTCTTGCCTTGCTGACCCGCAGGTACTGGTGGCCAGACATGAAAAAAGACGTCACACTCTATGTGAAGTCCTGTGTTGTTTGTGCCCAGACTAAACGTCATTATGGTAAGAAGCCTGGCTTACTTCAGCCATCCGTGGTCCCTCCTGCACCCTGGCACACGCTGTCAATGGATTTTATCGTGGGCCTTCCAAGTTCCCAAGGCAATGACACTATCTTAACGGTAGTGGACTTATTCACCAAGATCTCTCATTTTGTGGCCTTACCCAAAATACCCACAGCTCAGAGTCTAGCGTTGGTATTCATCACGCAGGTGTATCGGTTGCATGGACTTCCGTCACGCGTGATCAGTGATAGAGGGGCTCAATTTACTTCCCGTTTTTGGACTGCGGTGTGTAAGATATTAGGAATCGAAAGGGCACTTACCACCGCATACCATCCCGAAGCTAACTGGCAAGCGGAAAGGATGAATCAACTACTTAAGGCATACCTTCGAGCCTATGTCAACGCCAGTCAAGATGATTGGTCAGCGCATCTTCCCTTAGCGGAATTTGCAATCAACAACAATGACCATTCTGGAATAGGCATGAGTCCTTTCTTTGCCCTCTACGGAAACCACCCACGGGTACTGGATCCCGATATTCCCAACATGGTTCTTGTACCTTCTGCCAAGGAACATGTCCTTAGGTTACAGAAAAACCAAAGGAAACTTGAACAACATCTGGCCGCAGCACAGAGACGCATGGGCCTGCACGCCACCCAACATTGTTCAGTTTCACCACTCTACACAGCCGGGGATTTGGTGTGGCTGTCTGCTGCCCATCTGCCACTACATCTTCCATCACGATCATTGGGCCCCAAGTACGTGGGTCCTTTCCCCATCGATCGTGTCATCAGCCCGGCAGTGGTGCGCCTGAAATTACCGGTTTCCTGGCGCTCTTACTCTTCTTTCCATGTATCCCTCTTGAAACCCTACACTCCCAGTCCTTTTCCGCATAGAACACCGACACCTCCTCCGCCAGTCCTCATCTCATCAGAGGAGGAGTTCGAGGTTGAAGCAGTATGTGATTCCCATTTGATACGGGGGTCCTTGTTTTATCTTATTGCTTGGAAGGGCTATGGAGCCTGGGAACGTTCTTGGGAACCTACAACAAATCTGCATTGCCCTCGCTTGCTCCGTGCTTTTCATCGTGCTCACCCCAACAAACCCGGTACCGTGGGAGGGGAGCATGCTGTCACACTCCGCCCCCATCCGCGGCGTGTGATCGTCAGGCAGGACCGGTATCCTTTACGTGGTCGGGTTGCTCCTGCCGCCGGGCCGTAGCTGGATCGGGGTCTCCGTGTCCCGTTAATTCCCTCACCAAGATGGCCACCCGGCTTCGACCTGTTTACCCTCACTAAGATGGCCGCCCGGCCTCGAACAGTTTGCCCTCACCAAGATGGCGTAGTTCCGTGGTGCGTGTACGTCATTCCCACACGCCTTAACAGTCGCGCGCTTCTTCGGAGCTGTGCGTTACGTTGAGCACGCCCTGCCAGGAGAGAGTTAGCCTCTTCCAGCGTTCCCTTCTGCTCGTTCCGTTTTTCTTCCTGAGTGTTCGTTTACTTGTGCGTCAGTCAGGTTGGTCTGGTCTTGTTGCTTTGTTCGTGTTCCTGTTTTCACCCATTCTTTTTGTCTCCGTAGCCTTTCCCTTCCCTGTACACTTGTCTTCCCGGTACTCCTTTGTATTCGTTGTTTCCCATACCCCCTCGGACTCTGTCGTGTGTTTCCCCCAGTTCTGTGCTTCGTGTATCCCTGTGTCTCTAGCCTTGTGTACCTCGGTCTGGTGTTTGTTCGTTAGTCTTGTCTTCCCCGCTTGTTCCCGGTGTCTTCTGTTTCCCCCCGGGTTTTTGGTGTGCGTCTGTGTCTCGTCCCCTCTAGTGTTGGTTTCCTAGATAGTAGTGTTGTTACGCTCCTAGTCCTGGTTGTCCTTCCCGTACCCTTGCTCTATCCCTGATTTTCTCCTTTTTGTTCTTGCTGCCAATCTTCACCGTCCTGTCCTGTCTGGTACAGTTTAGTTTAGGGTTACTTCCCTGTGAAGGTTCCAGAGTTCATTAGTTCCCTACCTTCCTTTAGTTTCAGCGTATGTCCACGTCTGGTGCATGTCCTAGGTTGCAGTCACCTCAGCGTTACCCCTAGTCCTTTTTTGTTTCTGTTATTTAGTTCCCTTCTCACTTTCTTGTTTTCTTTACAGGTATACCGGTCTCGAGGGTTTTTTCCCTATTGGATTTTTTCCCTCGCCCCCCAGATCGCCTCTTGGCCTTCCGGGGGTCTTGGGTACCAGCTTCCGGAGCTCTCGCCGCGAAGAACCCGACAAGCTGAAGCCAGGTGAGACAAAAAGTAACGCCATGGCCTCTTTAGACGCCCTGACCGCCGCTGTTCAGACCCTGCAATTGCAGGTGCAACAGCTGCAACTGGAAAATGCCACCCTCAAGGGGGTCATAGACTCAACGCCAGCTGTGGTCATAAGAATAAGAATACTTTATTAAGCAAATTAATGCCATAAAGTCATAAAATACAGTTAACATATTTGTTTCCACGTGATATTACAATATCCTATAAAATACATGTATAAAAGAAAAATACAGTTTACAGAATATTAGTATTATTCAACCTCAGGCTTCAAACTTACATGCTGTATAATACAGTATTCTACACAAAAAATACAGACATCCTATCTGGTGTAATTTTTAAAATTGTAGCTTCTTTAAAAAAAGACAATAATCTAGCAATCTCTAGAACAGAATTAAAAGTCATTAGTTTACACAATTTTTCCTCATTATTATCTACAAATCCAGCATTGGTACATATATCTAACCATTTACTCCGCAATTGTGACAGAGTAGGGCACTCCAGGATTAGATGCATAAAGTTAACCCGTTTCTCACATTCACAATTACACGGGATTTTATTAAAAAAATTATCATTCTTACATGCTACTTTATACAAAATGCCCAATTGACCAGATCTAAATTTGGCATAAAAGGTTGACAGAAGCCAAGAACAATCCTGGATATCCACTACCAACCTATTCAATGGAAGTATTGCACACAATCTACTTAACGATCTATATTTTTGAAGTTCACTATTTAATTTCTGCTCATTCACTATACAGCATTTGTGTTTCATAATCTGTTTTCTTTGATAATTAGACAGAGGGGCTATAGCAAATAGATCTTGACAATCCCACTGGTTTATTAGTTTAATAGTGTTTTTACGCATGCTTTTCGTTGACACACATTTTTCATCCAATAATTCCTCAATACACACTTTTGAGATAGAATTACTTTCGTCGTAAATATTCTTTAATAAGAATGATATATATCTACATTCGGCTAATGAAGTTAAAGATGTCAATCTAAATTCTACTAAGATTGAACATAATGGGGTCTGAGGATTGAACCCTAACAGAGATTTAATGATTCTACCATTTCTCTTATCTGCATTTGAACCGTCTGAGCAACCCCACACTTCAGCACCGTATAGAAGGATGGCACCAATTTTAGTTTTATAAATATCCAGAGCTGGCTTAATCGATGTGCCACTGAATTTCCTTACAAAATGTTTGATACCACCTAGCAGAGACTGAGCATTTTTAGACATAAGTTCAGCATGTTCACGCCATGAACTATTAAAGGTTATTACATAGCCCAAATATTTATATGAAAACACTTGTTCAAGTTCTATTGCTTCTATAAAAAATTTACATTTTTGCCATTTCCTATTGCTAAACACCATTATCTTGGTCTTAGATGAGTTGATAAGTAGTTGGTTCTGTTTGCAGTAGAAGTTTAGTGCATTAATTTTTTCCTGCAGACCCTTTACAGATAGGTCCAAAATTACTGTGTCATCCGCATAACCTAGGTATGGTATGCCGGTATCCCTAACTTTCGGTGAGATTGAATTTTTGGTCTGCAGAGCTAGTGGCAGGTCATGAACATAAAGGTTATATAGAATGGGGGCGAGAACACAGCCCTGTCGTACTCCTTTCCCCAAGGGAATGGGCATCGTTATGTCATCTGTGGCACTGTATCTTACTGCTCCCCAAGTTTCTTTGTACAGTTCTCTTATAAAGTACAAAAGATTGTTGGGGATATTCAATTTCACCAATTTCTGCCAAAGAACGTCTCTCGAAAGAGAATCAAAAGCGCCTGTAAAATCTATAAAACAAGCGTAAACTCTCGTCTGTTTCTGAAGATATTTTTGGATTATGTGTGTCAAAGTAAAAACCTGATGTGCCGTAGATAGCCCTTTGCGAAAGCCCCCTTGCAGGATGGGTAGGATAGAATTATTATTTTCCCATTCTTGCAGATATTTTAGTAGAAATTTTGCAAAGATCTTAGATATTGTATCTGTTATAGATAAGAGACGGTAGCTATTCGGTAGTGATCGAGGTCCCCGTTTATAGATTGGAAGAATTATTGCACCTTTCCAAGAATTTGGTAACAAACCATTTAAGAGAATACTCTTAAAGAGGTGAAATAATATTGGAGCCCAAAAATGGCGATACTCTTTCAAAATGACACCCGGTAGACCATCTGGTCCAGCAGCACGAGAGTTTGACAGGGCTTCCAAATATAGGTATATTTCCTCTAAAGATATAAAGGCATCCAACCAGGAAACAAGCAGATGTCACAGTCAATTGAATTGTCATTTTTGCTAAAATACGACTTTACATAGTCCCTCCACTTTGCTGCGGGAATATGAGCATCCGGGTCTTTCGTCATATTACTGCTTAAATTTTCATTTACAAACTTCCAGATTGTTCGGTTATTACTGGTCTGTAATATTTTGTCAAATCTATCCCAGTTTTCTATATCAAATTCTCTTTTTTTGAGCCAAAAAAAACGTTTTTTCTCTTTGGTTAACCAGCGTTTCTCCTCTTGACTATTACAATGCCTCATAGATTTGTTAAAGTCTTTTTTAAATTTTTTGCACTGGCTATCATACCATGTTTTAATTACCACAGGTTTATATTCCACTTGTTTTAAAATACTGTTTTTAATCTGCATACTTAAACTTTCTAGATTTTGTAGAAGAATCTTATGATCACAGATTTCAAAGTTCCAACCATAGTACTTCAGGTTATTAACAGATTTATCAATCTCAAAAACATAATCACAGCTCTTCCAATTTATTGTTGTTCTTTTTTTATAGATAAGGGATGAATCCTACTAGTACTCGAACTAAAGTTATTATATCGAATTACAAGATTTATAGCATGATGATCGCCAAACTGAAGGTCTGAAATATAAAACTTGGTTACCGTGTCAGCTAGCTTTTCATTCAAAAACAGGTAGTCAATTACTGATCTAGATCCACCCCGACTAAATGTAAAGTCTGCATTTTTATCGGGCGGGAATCTACCATTACAGGGCAAGAGTTCGTAATCGTACAACATACTTAAAAGTAATTTTGCCATGCGGTTGAGTCTCTTTTTGAATTGAGAGATCCCTAATCTTGGCCATAGGTCCATCCATTCATGTGATAGACCTAGTGATGGAGAGTCTGCCAAATACATGTTAAAATCCCCACCCATAACTATCAAGACATTGGGGAAGAGGCACAGAGTGTCTTCTAAAATGGCTTCAATGCCTTTCAATATGCTAATATCTGAATTCTTAATCAAACGGGGATTAATATAAACATTTAGGCATAGAACTTCACAGAAATCATATTGCAGACCATCTAAGATTTTAAACACCACTCCTAATAGGCCTAATTGGTCAGAATAAGTTTTAACAGCAATCCAATTCAGTCTACAGTTGATAAAGATACTCATTCCTCCCGAGTTATGCCCACTCACTGATCTTTGTGCCGGGAGAAAGAAACCTTGGTAACCATTTATTGAGAATTCTTTTATTAACCATGTTTCCTGAAGGAAGAGTATATCAGCATCACAACAGGCCAGAGGTAAAGTAGAATAGACATTATGTTTCCAAAATCCTGAACTGTTCCAGGAAGAGAAAGTTATTACATTTAGTTAATCTACCTCGTCAATTTCATCCTCAGATGAAATATCAATTTGTGAGGAATCACAGTATTCAGACATGCATTCAGAGGTACTCTCATTAATGGTAGGGACAGGTGGTAACGGCCGCTTACATAGCCATATGTCTCGTTCTTCCAACATATTTGCATACAGTGAGTCAGACGGTAGTTTGACCTGACTTACTTCAATTCCCATCAGTTGAAAGAAACTAGTGTTGTTATATACAATATCTGCAATTTTGGTATTTCTAAATTTAATTAAGGTAGATTCAATCCATTCTACATTACTTGTGTCAAAGCAAACAGAGACTATATCATCAGTAGAGATGTTTTTTAAGTATTTGTTTTGACTGCATAGCTGAAGAAAGACACCTCTATTTAAATGGATACTACGCGTTGCATCTGAAAAAACAGGAGTTAATTTGAGTGTTACATGTGTATCACTTTGGAGTTTTTCTTTTACATGATTAACACTGTTAGGCACAGATGATTTAATCCTAGAAATCCAAGATGCTGGCAGCTGTGATTGAACATGTACTTTCTTGTTAGGAATCATTTTTTTGGGAGCTGCAATAGATCTTTTCTTTTTAGATTCTTTCTGACCCTTCTCAGAGGGCAAGTTACTAGGGGTAACAATGGGAATCACTATAGGCACTCTACTCGCCTTAATAGCGCCCTCTCTGAGAGAATATTTTCCTGATTTACCCTTATTGGTGACCCGTTCATTGTTATCGGTTTGACATGCCGAGTTCTTCTTGGAATACAGTTTGACCTTTTCAACCTCGTCATTAACCAGCCCAGAGCGACCAGTACCCACTGACAGATTTTTACCCAAAGAGAAAATATCGTCAATAAGGGAACCTCTCATTGTGTCCTTTGCACTTCCAGAGGTAAGAGATTTATTCCTTGGGAAGTCGTCCCTCAGTTGGGAACTGGGAGACTCGGAAAGAAGATCAGCGTTCTCTATTGGACAGCCCTTTTCAGACAAGAGAGGCATACCCTTTCCTGGTTTGCTGTGAATGGGCTTAGTGAATATGTTTAAGCTCCTAGAAGAGCTATCTTTGCTATTCCTACTCACACCCGAAAACAATTCAGAGTCGACCGTAGGCAGTGCTTTGTCCTGTGACATATGTTTATCAATTAGGGCTCGTCTATAATGAATAGATTCGTCTGTCATAGAAGCTGTTGAGACCAGAGTTGGGCCTATACCGCTCAACCCGAGGGGTTTATTCTCAATTTTACTACTGATCTTTTGGGTCAGTTTGAGATTTTGTGAGCAGAGCTCAGTTGTGGCCCCTACTTGAGACAGTAAATTGATGTTAGCTTGTTTCAAATCGGACAAATCGGTCACATTGTCTTTTAATTTGGACATGATCACGTCTTTTGCCTTTCCATTTTTGGTATCAATGTCTCTAGTTATATCACTAAGTTTCTCTAGCGACTTAATTAGAGCATTTGAAACCAACTCAAGCATATTATTACATTTCATAGAGGCTTCTTTAATTAAAATCAGTTCAGTATGGTTTGATTCCACCTTATCTGCTAACAGAGAAACTGTGCTTGAGAGTTGCTCTAAGAGTTCAGTGTTTTGAGTATTAATACGAGCACTGCACACCGCTGACAGGGGCGTAACAGGTCGTTTAACCGGACAATGAAATGATACTTTAGTTAAGTCAACATCAGAAGACGAATTATCATCTGATAGACCATTCAAATTGATAGACGGCAAATCATCAGCTTGTATATTATCATGTTCAAACGAAATACTTTTAGATACAGTTTTGTGAGGAATTTCCACTTGGGTGTCAACTTGACGGATGGGTGAACTACATCTATGTTTATTCAGAGCTTCACATTCCTGAATTAGGACGGAGTCTGCAATAGACAAAGAGGAGTTCATATCCATAGGTTCCACATTCGTCACAGTGTCTATAGTGTGATCTATTACATTATTCTCACCTTGAGAGGAATTAATCAGATCTTTTGTAGGTATAAAGAAATCTGATATTGGGACAGTTTTTAAATTGGTTTTACTACTGGCTTCAGTATTTTCAGTGTTACTTTTGGAACGAAGAGCCATATTGGTTTTGGCTTGAAGAGCTACATTCGCTTTCTTAGGAGCCATGTTTGGCCAACAGATAGGAGAGGTAATTTACTTTTATATGTATTATACAAATTACCTTAATACCACCAGCCCAACAGCCTAACTGCACAACTGCCTCTGTTTAGCTCTTAGTGCTCTTCGTGCGATGACGTCGCGCTGCCCGTCGCGCTGCTACCGGGCCAACTAAAACCAATATATAATGAGGCTCCTAGGCTAACACTAATATAACACCCAATTTGATAGGCTTATCCGGTGACACGTGACCATGTGTTATTTCTCCCTGTTGTTTCAGTCACTTTAGTCCTCTAACTGGTTTTCCTCACTTGCCCTCCACTCCCTCTGCACATTAGCCCCATCTCTCCCCTCTTCCCACCACTCTGCCTCTTGTTTACACTGTTGCCCTTATCTGTTCCTTCTCTTAATCGTATCTGCCTGTACCCTCCTCTAACTGCCAGTCTTGTACTTCCACCTCCTTCCCCTGACCTTTGGAGCCTTCTCCCCCTTTGTTCCACCACTTTCCTACCACTATCCTCAACACTTCGCCGTCTACTCCTTCTCTCGCTCGTGTCTGCCACTATCCACCTCTGACTGGCTGTATTGTATCCACTGCTTCCTACCCTGCCCATTCGACCTTTCTCCCTTCCCTTCTGACTGCTTGCGTTCAACTCACGATTCCCCTCTCATCCATGGTTCCCTTTGCTCAGTGGTTTCCGCATCCTCACTTCGCTAACTGCCTCTCCTCACCTGTCCACACCTTCCCCTGCCCTCCTGACCTTCAGCCCCCTTCTCCCCACCACTTCCCGTCTTCTTCACCATTACATCCCTTCCATTTGTTCTTTCCCTCACTCATTCCTCCATCTGCCCAGTTCTGGCTGTCACTGCTCACTTGCCCTCCCCTTCCTGTGGCCGTCTGACTACTCTTTGCCCTCCTCCCACCACCGTCGTTGTCCTTCACTCTCTCATACTCCTGCTTGTCCTGTCACTCGCTGGTTCCTGTTGCGTTCCCTCTCCTACTGTCCCTGTGGTACTTGATACTACTTCCCCTGCCCTTCCACCCTTTCTCCCCCTACCAGCCCCCCATTCCTGTGTCCTTCCCCCTTGTGGTGGTGTGTGTTGTGTCTCTCGCTGGTTTCATCCTACTCCCTCCTGTACCTGGTTGTATCTTGCATCCCACTACTTACTCTGGACATCTGACCTCCCTCCCCCTCCACCTGACCACTTCCGATCTTCTTCGCTCTGTCGTGTCTCCCGTGTGATCTCTCTTCTGCTGGTTGCCACCTGATACCTTCTCTGCGTGGCTCTGATGACTTCCCCTCCTCTTCCTCTGCCTCTGGGACCTTTCTCCCTTCACTTAGCTCGACTTTCCCTCTTCCTCGCCTTGCCGTTCCATGCTCCTCTTCTTCCTCTCCCTCGTTTGTACGTCTGTCCACCTGTGAATCTGCCCTTTCCCTGGCCCTTGTC
>JAWWMG010000072.1:0-10571 GCA_035048385.1 Plethodon glutinosus
TAGAGAATCTGTTTCAATCTATTCTCTAAGTTACCTCACAAATATCTTGCCATTTAGGCTATTTCTATTGAATAGAATATGTCATTATTCACTTTGTATATATATACAAGTTTGCTGCTCAATATCTCTAAGCTGGTTATGCTTATTATAAGCTTGCTATACTCATTATAAGAATGTTATCATCCACTTTGTTTATATACATATGTCTGCTGTTTAATATCTCTAAGCTTGTTATGCTTACCATTATAAGTTTCGTTGCATGGCGCTCATGTTACTTATTCTATATATCTCTACACGTCGTGACATGATCTAGGTTTTTATTTGCAGTAGCTACTGCCTATCTTTACAACATTCGATTCTTTTAGACATAATTTTTTTCATTCTGCAGTCATATTTCTGCATACTAGCCTGCGGGTTAATCTCTGTAAGCTGGGTACGCTTAGGACTATATATTTTGGTGGATAGTGCTCTTGCAACTAGATTTTTTCTATAGGTGTGCTATGACAAGATTTTTCTAGCCAAGCCACTTTTAGTCGGTAGCCATGTAAATAAACTTTCTCGGCCTGCATTGTTAAATACAGATGCAGTAAGATTAAAATATTAGCCTAGTCACACCTCATTACAATTTTTCTGTTACACTCGTGTTCCCTCTATGCATCGGAAGTGCACGTTATTCTTTGTTGCGACTTGGATGCTCCTATGCGCGACATTTACCACGTCGTTGTGTGGTCGAGGTTTGTTTTCGGCCCTTTTTTAGGAACAGTTGTATAACTAAGACACTAATCACCGAGTTATTGGTCACAGGTGATTACTATCGGCGCTTATTGGTGCGCTTTCCTTGTGTATATATATAGGCTCGTAAGTCTAAAGGTTAGTTCCATTAGGTGCGGCTTTCGTTACGGTGCGAGAAACGAGACAGCCGACGATACTCGATTCCCTACGCTAGGTAAGCATATTTGACATGGGAGGCTAGATCGGCTTTACTTTATATCTTGAGGCTAATAGCTGGCGTTTACCCCTTGTTGTGTCTTGTGTAGATTCGCCATGATTTATAATCGGGCAGTGTTTCCCGGATACCAATTGTAACAGTAGCACTTCCCGTATACTAACTTTAAGAGCAAGTTCAGCGCTCGGAAGACGTGCTCTCTGACTACTTTTGCCAGGTATTTTATTTATTTATATCTTTTTGTCCCGAAGTACGTAGTTCTTTATGCCCATTAGTTTTGTAGCTAGTAACCTTTGGTTGTATGTTTAATTTACAGGCCTGATGATACTAACATAACCTTTTATTCGGCTGTTCACGCAATTCCTCTGGGCGCCTGCTGTGCGTTTACGAGTCTATTTGCCCGTTTCCCTATGCTTCTCTAGGAGCCATTTTTGAGACTCCAGCAAGGTAATTTACCAGACATCTGGTGTTGTAAATCACAAGGCTTTTTGTACTTTCATGATATGTTTTGTCCCTGAGCTAGTAATTCTATTACATGTTAGTATAATACGATATTTGGTAGATCCAACAGCACAATTGCTAATTCCTGTTCATATCGACGCAATTAGTCAATACATTGAGTTCAACTAACATTATGTAGTACTCTAAAAAAAATTTCTTCATACACCATCAAAGTAATTAACGCTAATTATTCTTAAAAATTTTCGGAAAAACTAACAGTCCTTAAACAACAAAGACTTTTTGAGCTATTTGAGGTACCCATATCTTAGTCACCTATATATGGTTATATTACAAAATAATGTTAGTTATGGCTTGTGCCATTCAGTCTCATCCGTGTACTTGTGTAGTTTTTTGTTGTTGCCATTTTCCTTATTATAACATTTTGTATCCGCAGTGCTTTGTTCACAATGTACCTGCCCGATATGAATCTTCACCTTTGTTTGTTGGTTTTAACTTAATCCAGGTAATTTCCAGCATTTCCTGTTATTAATTGGTGTGAATGTGGATTTTTAGAAGTACCATTCAGTTGTCTTCTCCTATTCCCGCTATGAACCTTTTCATGCTGACAGTTATTCATTTTAGTTGGTTAATTTTTTAGTCTAGATAGTCAGGGACTCTGCAGTGTTCCTTTGTCTCTAGGTACTAGTGGCCTCAGAAATTACATTCAAAACTAAGTAAAATAGGATTTGGTTTGGAAATATAACATCTAGCCTTTCTATGTGATAAGAAGGCTTAGTATTATCCTACAATAAGCAAGAATAATTGATTTATTTTTGAATTCAATTTAAACAACTGTAAATGTACACTCTATCTGAATATTTTATGTGTCTTTGACATTGAATTGTATGTTTTTCAGGTTGTTTTTATGTTTATTGCTCTTGAAAAAGGACCGCTGGATCGGTTCCCGACCTGTGTAGGTCTGAAACGCGTTGAGCTACAGTCAAGAATCTGTATGATGTTGTAATGTTTGTACCACACTGCTTCCTGTTATCTATTTCTGTGGAAGCACTACATGATCTACCTGGAATGTGTATTTTATTGTAATTAGGCTGCATATTTACTGTCTGTTTTTTCCAAAATGGTATACATGAGTAAATTTATTTATGCATAAAACTGTATGTATATAAGTGGGTAAAACCACAGAGATGATACCAGCCTGTGTTCAGGTTGTATATTTTAATAAATAAAATCCATATATATATTTTTTTACATTATTTGTATGATGTTTTATTTTTGGTTATAGACACATGACTTGTCCTGATAGAGTGTGGATTAGTTTTTACAAGTGCCTGTTGTGTTTTTTTCTGTGACTTTCCAAAGTGGCATTTTGTATTTTTTGGATCCTTCTGTTGTGTTTATTCTCCTATTGTGTGGCCCCACGGGTCACGAAGGCTTGTGCTATTATAGCTTTTAGATTCAAAGGGTACTGCTGCAGAGTTTTCCCTGAATTTTTATATGGTATTTCGTTATTTCTTTATTAAGAGATGGCGGATGAATTTCAGACCAAGTACACGGATGATTATATTACTAGGTTACTCTCGGGCGATACAGGTTTTGAGGAGACTATTCCTAAAGATAACTTAGAACACCTAAAAGAATGGGATGCTTATTCTAACGAAAGGAAAAGACAGGTACGTAATGACCTGCATGGCTCAATCATGCTAGAATACCTTAGGTCTAAATCTCTACCCCAAGGTCTGGTTGTACTGAATAAACCTAAACTCTTTCTAGATAATGACGAATTCAAAAAGGGTTGGTGTCTAGCAGCTCAAAGATGTAGCAGAGAATGGCTGTGTTTGATTATTGATACCGCACGCAACACAGCCATCCTTATTACTGAAGATCTAAAACAACAAGAGATATTACTAAAAGAAAAAATAGATATTGCCGCTTATAAGAAAAAACTTGAAGAGATTAATAAAAACATCAAAGATTTTCGTAAAAATCTCCTTGAAGAAAAAGTGGCTAAATTAAAGAAAGACACCTCCCAATTTATAATTGAAGCTAGATATCCGTATCTGCAAAGAGATTATTACACTAAACAAGACAATATTACGGGGTACGACCAGAGACCAAACCGCAGAGTGAGATTTCATGATACCTCCTATAGTAGCTCTAGCGGCGATGAGATGCCTTATGAAGATTTACAATACCCTAGACAAGAACGATATGGCAATCAAAATTGGAGACCAAACAGAGGAAGGAATGGGTATCAAGGCAGACGCCATTTTCGCAGGGCCCCGAGACACATGCCACCAGACAGGGGAGACCCCAAGAACACCAGGAGCGGCCATCAATACTAGTCAATCTTTCAGACTATTCTCTAACAGATGCCGAAAAAGAAGTTATAGAGCTAGGACTAGGCTTTGTAGCAACCACCCTTCACAACCCATTTGAATATAGAGTAGAACTTCAGAACTTTTTCAGACAACTAAGACTCAAACATTTTTTTAAGGATAGCCCTACGAATTCCGATAACTGTACTGGTCTACGCAATCTTTCTAGCTTTACTCCATCTAATTCCATGGTTCCAGCAGAATTTCAGGTTTTCGAGCGCCAGGTACTGGCAGATCTTGAAACTTTAGAAACAGCACCGAATAATGCTTTTCATAATATGAGCAAAGCACAAACAGAAGCAGTAACTTCACTTAAAAATAACGATTCCATCATTATTCGCAGAGCCGATAAAGGCGGGGCTACGGTTATTCTTAATAAAAGTGATTATATTGCAGAATGCAATCGCCTTCTTAATGATACAAAAAGTTATGCCCCCCTTAAAAGAGATCCGACAGAGGACATTAAACAAGTTATCAAAACTAAAGTAGACCAAATGCTTAATATCGGTGCTATTTCTTCGCAGGAACATGATTTTCTGTTGTTAAAGAACCCTAGAATTGCAATATTTTATATATTGCCAAAAATTCATAAAAGCTTAGAATCCCCTCCTGGCCGCCCTATAGTGGCGGGAATAAACTCTGTTCTAGAACCCCTGTCGAAATATGCTGACTTCTTCTTAAAACAAGAAGTACCTAAGATGAAGTCTTATATTAAAAACAGTACGGACGTTATTAACATCATTGAAAATAAAGAATTTGTAATTGGTCAACACCTTCTAATTAGTCTCGATGTCGAGGCCTTGTATACTAGCATCCCGCAACTAGAAACTTTGAATGTCATCGAAAGAATCTTAGCGAAAAGAGCCGAAACTCATGATGAACCTAGTTCCTTCATAATGTGGTGCACAGAACTTGCGCTCACAAAAAATTTTTTTAGGTTCGACGACAGACTTTACTGGCAAATCGCCGGTACTGCGATGGGCGCCACGATGGCGCCTTCTCTGGCGAACCTATATGTAGACGATTTCGAGGGACGATGGATCTATGATAATAACCCCTTTAGTGAAAAAATAGCTTACTATGGAAGGTATATCGATGATATACTTATCGTGTGGAATGGTGATCAAGAGTCAGCAGCTGACTTTCTTCAATGGATCAACTCTCTAAACAGATATCTTAAATTCACGGGTACTATTGCTACGGATAGTATTAGCTTTCTGGACCTTACTATAAAAGCACAGGATGGTCACTTGATTACCCAAGTATATCATAAACCAACAGATTGCAATTCTTTGCTTAGTTATAACAGCTATCATCCTAGTAATCTTAGAAAGAACTTACCCTACAGCCAGTTTCTTAGGCTGCGGCGCAATAGCACCCATAAGCAAGATTACCTGACTGAAGCTGCTGCCCTCTCTAACAATCTATCGCAAAGAGATTATCCGCCTCATATCATTAGAGAGTGTGAAAAACGGGCAAAAAATACCGATAGGTCTCTCTTACTTCAAGAGAGAGAAAAATCGACCAACACTAGACCCATCTGTGTTAGTACGTTTGATACTATGTCCTACAAAAGCCAGAAAATTATCAACAATCACTGGCATCTGTTAAAAAATACGGCTATAGGTACTGTCAAGCCCATGTTTGCTTACAAACGTGATCGCAATCTCCAAGAATTATTAACTCGGAATGATATCCAAAAACCAAGACAATTTAAACCTCCAGTCACTCTTGATGACTGTTGGGCATTGCCTCCGGTCATTGGACATCATGCCTGTGGCGACTGTTCGGTGTGTGAGTTTACTGTAACATCCTACTCTTTAGACTTAGGTCTACGTACACCGTGGGAACAACGGAGACATACTAATTGTCAGACAACTAATGTGATTTATCTAATCACTTGTCCTTGCAATAAACAGTATGTGGGCCAGACCACTCGCGAAGTATGTACCAGACTTATAGAACATCGTAGCCGTATCCGTACTAAAACTCTTACTGCTCCTCTAGTTCAACATTTTGTTAGCGAAGCTCATTCAGAAGACGACATCAGCTGGACCATTATCGAGAAGATTGTGGGCCCCAATGCTGAGGTTATATTACAACGTCTTAACAATCGAGAATTATATTGGATACACAGACTTAAAACCGATCGCCATGGTCTTAATGAAGTGGTGAATTGGAATCAGGGCTCAGTCAGATAGTTAGAGCTATCATGTCTCTTTAAAGTATCTGTTTTATCCCATTCCTTCAGTTATTTCACCAAGATCTGGCTATTTGAGCCATTTCCACTGAGTAGATTACGTCATTATTCTACTTGTATATGTATGCAAGCTTGCTGCTTTATACCTCTAAGCTGGTCAAGCTTACCATAAGCTAGTGATAATATCTTTAAGCTTGTTATGCTCACTATTATAAGTTTTTTTGTATGACGTTCGGGCTACCTAGTATATATCTTAACACGTATAGATACGATCTGTATTTGCAGTAGTCATTGTTCATCTTTGTAATATCTGATGATTTTCTAATAACATACCCTTGCAATCTGCAGCTACAACTTTGTATATTAGCCTGCGGGCCAATATCTTTCAGCTAGTTACGCTCGGTGGTTTATATTTCAGGGTATAATGTTCTTGCAATTAGACTTCTTTATAGGTGTGCTATGACACGATGTCGGTCATTATTTGCCTTTTCACATTGGCAGATTTTTCTAGTTAAACCACCTTTAGCCTGCAATCATACTAATAATCGTTTTGGTTGTTATTGGAAAATATAGAAGCAATGTAATTAAAGTATAAATTAGGTCATACTTCATTGTAAAAATTTTTTTCATTTTACTCGAGTCCCTTCCATCAGTCGGTATTGTAAATTATTCTCCGTGGCGATTTGGACGCTTCGATGCGCGATATTTACCACGTCGTTGTGAGGCCGGGGCCAGTTTTTGGCCTTTTTTTAGGAACAATTGCTTAATCGCGAGACACTAATCACCGAGTGAATGGCTACAGGTGTGCAATATTGGCGCCTATTGGAGTGTTTATTTTGTATAAATATTGGCTCGTAAGTCTACGGGTTAGTTCGATTCGGTGCAGCTTCTGATACGGTGTGAGGTACGAGACAGCCGCTGATACCTGATTTCCCACGCTAGGTAAGTACTTTTCGTGGGATGCTTGTAAGCTTTGCACGGCACAAATTTAGGCTACTAGCTGTCGTTTACTCTCCTTTGTGATTTGTGTAGATTTGCCACGTTTCAAAAGCAGACAGTGCTTCCCGTATACCATCTGTAAGAAGAGGCACAGCTTCTAGAAAACGTGTTCTTTGATTACTTTTTCCAGGTACTTTATTTACCCGTTTGTTTTTAATATGCAGCTCTTCGCCCAATAGCTTTACAGCAAGTAACCTTCAGCCTTTTGTTTAATCCACAGGCTTGATGATACCAGTATAACTTTTTATTCGGCTGTCTCCCTGATCTCTCTATGCGCCTGGTGTGCGTTTATGAGTCTATCTGCCCGTTTCCATATTTTTTTATGAGTCATTTAAGCGACTTTTAACAAGGTAAATTACCAGACTTTTGGTGTTATCAATATAGGTCTTCTTGTTATGCCTTTGAGCCAGCAACTCCAGCATATGTTAGTATAGTTCGTTATTCGTTGGACCCAATAGCTCGAGTGGCAATCCTGGCTTACATCGGTGTAGGTAGCCAAGATATTGAGCTCCATTAATATAGTGTAGTCCTCCAAATGTCTTGATAAAAAATTTTTTTTGGGGAATAACGAACTGTTGGTAATTATAAATAACTCATTTTGAGTCAATTCGACCTATTTTTTAGCCAATTATATGTGGCCAGTGTACATAATTGTGATTGTAATGGTACGTGCCACTTAGCCTAATCCGTGTACTTGTGTTGTTTTTTGTCTTATGCCATGTTCTTATATTATTTTTTTACAATATTTTGTATTTTCAGTATTCTGTACACACTAGGTCTGCCTGACAAGGAACCTCATCTTCGTTCTCTTGGTTTTAACTTAATCCAGGTAAATCCCTACATACCTTGCAGATTTTTGGTTAGAATGACGATGTATAGGAGTACCATTAAGTTGTTTTCTCCTATGTAAGCTTTCAACCTATTCAAGTAGATAATTGCCGATTAAAGTTGGATTATTTTTTAGTCTACATATTCAGGGACCCTGCAGTATTTCTTTGTTTCTAGGCACTAGTGGCCTAAAAAATTATATCCTAACTAAAACTGAACAGGATTTGGTTAAGAAATGTAACATCTAGCCTGTCTATGCGACAAGATGGCTTAGTAATATCCTCCAAGAAGTGATAATAATTGATTTATGTACTAATTTGATCTAAACAATTGTTAATGTACACTCTATCTGAATATTTTATGTGTCTTTTGATATTGGATTGTGTGTTTTTCAGGTTTTTATGTTCATTGCTCTTGAAAAAGGACCGCTGGATCGGTTCCCGACCCGTATAGGTCTGAAACGCGTTGAGCTACAGTCAAGAACTAGTATGATGTTGTAATTTCTGTACCACACTGCTTCCCGCTATATATTTCCATGGAAGCACTACATGATTTACCTGGAATGTTTATTTTATTGTAATTAGGCTGTATATTTATTTTTTTCCAATATGGCATATGTGTGTAGATTTATTTATACATAAAAATTGTCTCTATATATATATAGGTGGGTAAAACCACGCAGAAGCTATCAGCCTGTGTTCAGGTTGTCTATTTTAATAAATAAAATCTATATATATTTTTTTACATTATGTGTATGATGTTTTATTTTTGGTCTTTAGATGTATGATTTGTTCAGATAGAGTGTGGATTAGTTATTACAAGTGCCTGTTGTGTTTTTTTCTGTGACTTTCCAAAGTGGCATTTTGTATTTTTTGGATCCTTCTGTTGTGTTTATTCTCCTATTGTGTGGCCCCACGGGTCACGAAGGCTTGTGCTATTATAGCTTTTAGATTCAAAGGGTACTGCTGCAGAGTTTTCCCTGAATTTTTATATGGTATTTCGTTATTTCTTTATTAAGAGATGGCGGATGAATTTCAGACCAAGTACACGGATGATTATATTACTAGGTTACTCTCGGGCGATACAGGTTTTGAGGAGACTATTCCTAAAGATAACTTAGAACACCTAAAAGAATGGGATGCTTATTCTAACGAAAGGAAAAGACAGGTACGTAATGACCTGCATGGCTCAATCATGCTAGAATACCTTAGGTCTAAATCTCTACCCCAAGGTCTGGTTGTACTGAATAAACCTAAACTCTTTCTAGATAATGACGAATTCAAAAAGGGTTGGTGTCTAGCAGCTCAAAGATGTAGCAGAGAATGGCTGTGTTTGATTATTGATACCGCACGCAACACAGCCATCCTTATTACTGAAGATCTAAAACAACAAGAGATATTACTAAAAGAAAAAATAGATATTGCCGCTTATAAGAAAAAACTTGAAGAGATTAATAAAAACATCAAAGATTTTCGTAAAAATCTCCTTGAAGAAAAAGTGGCTAAATTAAAGAAAGACACCTCCCAATTTATAATTGAAGCTAGATATCCGTATCTGCAAAGAGATTATTACACTAAACAAGACAATATTACGGGGTACGACCAGAGACCAAACCGCAGAGTGAGATTTCATGATACCTCCTATAGTAGCTCTAGCGGCGATGAGATGCCTTATGAAGATTTACAATACCCTAGACAAGAACGATATGGCAATCAAAATTGGAGACCAAACAGAGGAAGGAATGGGTATCAAGGCAGACGCCATTTTCGCAGGGCCCCGAGACACATGCCACCAGACAGGGGAGACCCCAAGAACACCAGGAGCGGCCATCAATACTAGTCAATCTTTCAGACTATTCTCTAACAGATGCCGAAAAAGAAGTTATAGAGCTAGGACTAGGCTTTGTAGCAACCACCCTTCACAACCCATTTGAATATAGAGTAGAACTTCAGAACTTTTTCAGACAACTAAGACTCAAACATTTTTTTAAGGATAGCCCTACGAATTCCGATAACTGTACTGGTCTACGCAATCTTTCTAGCTTTACTCCATCTAATTCCATGGTTCCAGCAGAATTTCAGGTTTTCGAGCGCCAGGTACTGGCAGATCTTGAAACTTTAGAAACAGCACCGAATAATGCTTTTCATAATATGAGCAAAGCACAAACAGAAGCAGTAACTTCACTTAAAAATAACGATTCCATCATTATTCGCAGAGCCGATAAAGGCGGGGCTACGGTTATTCTTAATAAAAGTGATTATATTGCAGAATGCAATCGCCTTCTTAATGATACAAAAAGTTATGCCCCCCTTAAAAGAGATCCGACAGAGGACATTAAACAAGTTATCAAAACTAAAGTAGACCAAATGCTTAATATCGGTGCTATTTCTTCGCAGGAACATGATTTTCTGTTGTTAAAGAACCCTAGAATTGCAATATTTTATATATTGCCAAAAATTCATAAAAGCTTAGAATCCCCTCCTGGCCGCCCTATAGTGGCGGGAATAAACTCTGTTCTAGAACCCCTGTCGAAATATGCTGACTTCTTCTTAAAACAAGAAGTACCTAAGATGAAGTCTTATATTAAAAACAGTACGGACGTTATTAACATCATTGAAAATAAAGAATTTGTAATTGGTCAACACCTTCTAATTAGTCTCGATGTCGAGGCCTTGTATACTAGCATCCCGCAACTAGAAACTTTGAATGTCATCGAAAGAATCTTAGCGAAAAGAGCCGAAACTCATGATGAACCTAGTTC
>JAWWMG010000073.1:0-10554 GCA_035048385.1 Plethodon glutinosus
TATAGGTACGGCAGATTAAAGCCGGCGCTGGTTAAAAATACTATGCAAATTCTGCTAATCGATTTCTTTGCTCGCGCATGCCATCGCTCCCTTAACGGCCCTGCCGTTACACCAGCAAGGCAACGCAACGCATGACTGTGCGATACGCTTGCCCAAGGTTACACTGCGGACTACTGTATGTGGAGACCGGTAATGGCGAGGCAACCACGGTATCCCGTGATGTTTGCAGTGTCCGAGGTGTCGTGTCCTGATCGAAACACGAGGAGCAGCAGGACCCAGGGGACATCCATCCCTGGGGACAGCGGGGACACGATGGTGATGTCAGCGAGGCGACAAGGGGCAGAGGGATGCAGGACAAAGAGGATAGCATATGCAAGGCTGAGACCAGCTCAGCTTCGGTGTACTGATAAAAGGGAATTAAAAGATAATTAATCACCTCACGGTGTGTGCATCTTTGTAATTGCTGCACACTGATATCCTGGGCATTGAAGAGTCGAATAGTTGTCAGGGATTAGACACGAGGGGCTTCTGCTACCTGGGAGACCCGGAAGCAGGGTGACATACTGTTGTGGGTAAGCAAGG
Source organism: Plethodon glutinosus (assembly GCA_035048385.1). Classification (NCBI taxonomy): domain Eukaryota; kingdom Metazoa; phylum Chordata; class Amphibia; order Caudata; family Plethodontidae; genus Plethodon; species Plethodon glutinosus. The sequence goes on from JAWWMG010000073.1 coordinate 583, forward strand.
GCGAAGCAGAAGGAAGCCCAGCACTGCCTCTACCTTCCGCTCCTAACAGCCCAGTTCACACCGATGATCATCCTTAGTGGTCCGGACGCGAGGGCTGGACACCCTGGGGTTCTGTCTGAAATACTGATTTCTTCCCTCTGTCCCCACTTCCCCATGCTTCTCCTCCCCCTCCATTCCACCCAATCACGTCATCCCTGCCTTCAGTCCAGCCTGCCTGCATTTGACATAAGCCCTGCCTCAGTGCTTAAAAAAAGCTTGCTGATGCACAGCTTTTTTTTGATGGGTCGGCTCACAATTTGGCCCAAAGAGTCAGGCCGGACCCTTGCGTTGGCTCTGGCTCGGCTCTCCTTTCATTTTCCTTGCCTCGCCCATCTCTATGCTGGTGGGGGATGGGGGGGGCCTTGGGAAGGAGAGGTGTGCTGCAGGGAGGAAGGAAGAGAGCGAGGGCAAGTGGGGTGTGCTGCAGGGAGGAAGGAAGAGAGCGAGGGCAAGTGGGGTGTGCTGCAGAGAGGAAGGAAGAGAGCGAGGGCAAGTGGGGTGTGCTGCAGGGAGGAAGGAATTGGAGGGGGAGGACGGGTGTCAGGGTCAGATTGGGACCCCACAGCAGCCCTGGAAAAAGAATCATTTTGGCATGTGAGCAGACATAGTGGTTGAGAGTGGGGAGAAGACATTTGCACCCCATAACCCATAATGAAAAACGTTTGTTAAGCATTTTTTTTACAATAAATCTGAGTATGCAGTTTTTACCATGCATAAAATAGGCTCAGGGCACTGACTGAGTCTCCAAGTTCTCCCCCTTAAAAGTATGTGACTTAATAAGAAGCCGCAAGGGCTAGCATTTCCCTCTATTCTTTCTAAAGATAAAGAAACTGAAGCATCTTATCAAACTGTTTGTTGGGTGGCGCAGTGGACAAAACCCAGCGTTTTCACCCAAACGGACAAAAAAATATATAAATAAAATTTGAAAATGCATTCTCTACAGTATAACGGCTCACAGGGGAATCTCCAGCACCATCCAACCAGGGATTTCCCACTTGTCCCACTGGGCCAGTCCAGGCCTGAGAAGTATGCTGCAGGGAGGAGGGGTGTGCTGCAGTGAGGAAAAGGCAGGCGAGGTACAGGGCAGGGAGGAAGAGGAAAGGTGTGCTGCAGGGAGGAAGGGGCGGAGGGTGAAGAGATGCGCTACACAGAGGAGGGGAGCAGGCACTGCAGGGAGGTAGAAGGTGGGAGGGATGAACTGCAGGGAGGAAGGGAGGAGAGGTTATCTTCAGGGAGGAACGGGCGAGGTGAGGCTCATTGCAGGGAGGAAGGGGATGAGGAGGAGCTGTAGGGATGAAGGGCGCATTGCAGAGAGGAGGGGAGAAGGGAAGAGGAGGGATGCAATGCCAGGTGATGAGGAGGAAGGGTGTGCTGAAAGGAAGAACAAGATCTATTGCGGCAGTGGGACAGAGTAAACCAGGTAGATAGACTGTGCTGAGGCGGGAGGCTGCTGTGGTGGCAAGGGGAGTGTGCTGCAGGGACATGCTGTGGACGGAGCTGTGCTGTGAGGGGTCAGAAGAGGATGTCATGGTGAAAGAGGGGTGCGCTGCAGGGAGACAGTGGGGTGCAGGAGAGGGTAGGGGAAGGGAAAGGAGGACAGTCTTGTCAAGCAGTCCCTGTTTTCCCATCCTCGGAGGGGCTTATTCACTAGTTGTCTCTAATTACTCCCTTGCCAAAGCTTGCTACCTGGACTGCTCTGATCCCTTCTGTCACAGCTCAAACCATCTCAATAGGACGCTGGAGGAGATGGGTTCAAACAAAGAATCTTGTTTCCTTTTGGAAAGCCCTCATTTGGTCACAATATATCTATAAAAAAATCTGGCATTAATACGCCTATAAGGAGAGCAATGTCAATGATGTTGAAAGCATCTGAAAATTAAGTTCTCTGTCTCTCTGTTCTAAGGTCTATCCATCTATGGGAATGGCCCAACAGGTAATAAATGCCAGTTCCTCCTGGTTGACTGTCTTTCATATGAAATTAAAGCGACACTCCGGACCCCATTACAACTTAAATTCATTATGATCTTCACTTTGTTCTCTGTCTCTCAGCTTTTGTTTGTATTCAAACTGTTGCCTGTATCACAAGATACCAGCTGATTTATGCGTTATTGTAGCTCCACCCCCCTTTTCGCCTCAGAAACTGGAAACATATTGAGTACGCTTTCAACCACACATTTGCTGTTAACCCCTTGTTGAACTCGACTTTTATTTCCCACAAACCTTCCCTGCATGTGGGAAATCACAGGCCTGCTCTATTTCTTTGCAATTGTCTCTGCGCATGTCAGGGAAGGGAGGGTTGCCAGGGGTACTATACGACTATCTGTGTCCCAATATAGTAAAGCTCAAAAAACCTAGTTTGGAATAAAGGGTAATTGGATAGGGAAAACATCATGGAAAAACAATGCATAAAACAATTTTTGGGCAGCTGTGTATCTTTAAAGGGATACACAAGTGAAAAAATTACTCTGAATTTGTTTTAAAGCATATTAAAGTGCTACTCAATTAGTACTTTAATATGCATATTTCATTAAAGCAAATGTTCTATTTTTCATGTGCTGCCTTTAAAAAAAATGCTAGTTTGAAAAATGTACAAACTGCTCACTAAAGCCCCATCATCCAGGCTGGGAACAGAAGTCTGAAGCTCTGCCACTGTATAACTAGGCAGCAGGGGAATTAAACAAGCTTTAATCAGATAAGGGTGCAAGGCAGGACTCCGTTAGAGTCGCACTCCTTACTGAACGATGATTGTTGGGGCCATTTGGTGGTCACTGCATTTGCATACCATGAACTGCACGTGATTGGTGAAAACACAGTTACCCAGGATTTTAACACCCATTAAAAAAGCACAAGCGAAAAAAGTGCATTGAAAAAAAACGCATTAAAGGGACACTTTGGGCAATTTTGGACCCCATTAAATCTTAAATGCATTATCATCCTCACTTTGCACTCTGTCTCTCTGTTTTTGTTTAAATGCAAACATGTGCTATTAACTCCTTGTTGAACAGGTTTTTGATTTCCCACAAACCTTCTCCGCATGTGGGAAATCAAAGACCAGCTCTATTTATATGCAATTGTCTCTGCGCATGTCAGGAAGGGTAAGACTACAACAGATTCAGTATCATCTGTGTCCCATTATTAGTTGGGACTATCAATGTCACATTTTATTGACTCACTTACCTGGTCATGGTGACCTTCAGGCTTCTATGCAAATTAGTAGAAAGTTATGCAAACTGTGCTTTGCTATCCCAGAAGGCCAGTGCCCAGTTATAGAAAAGTAGAGTCGGGAGACGGTAGGTACTTTAGCTCTTTATTTCACGTCCACACTCTATGGCTCTCCAAGTCCGAATGCGCTCAGCCTGAGCCTCGCGCCTGACCTCTGACGTCACCCGGAGGCGACTCGTGACCCGGAAGGGCTCACCTCCAGGTCCCAACACATCTCCCCCTTTTGGGGACTGGCAGACATTCAGTCCATGATATAGTCTTTATACTTGGCAGGCAGTCGCCTGGCATCTGGGTTCCAGTTCGTTCTCTCCTTCTTCTCCTCCTGAACTCTCCCTCTCCTGCTCTTCCTCTCCTCCTGCCTGTTCCTCTGTTCCTGCTCCTTCGCTCCCTACTTCTGGTCCCTCATCGCCAGTGCCCACATGTTCCTCGCTCCTCACTGGCCGGTCGAAGCTCCATTTCTTACCGTTTTCCATCCTCACATGCTTGGTTCCAACCACCTCAACTCTAAGCGGGCCCATGTATTTGCTCTCACCCTTTCTCACTCTCCAAGGTTTCTTCACCAAGGCCCAATCCCCAGGAGCCCACTCTGTCTCCTTCCGGACCCCCATCTTCTTATCATAGTAACCTTTATACTTCTCTCTACTTCTCGCCTGATCAGCCTTCAGTCCTTCCCAATCTATCTCCTTGCGGGTCCGCTCCGCTGCCCACCCGGGGTTGAGGGGACCTAACGCCTTCCTACCTCTCATCAGTTGGAAAGGACTGTAATTTGTCACTTTGTTGGGGGCCGTTCTAATGCCCCATATGAGGGACTGTACGTTGGCTTTCCAACGACCCCCGCCGCTCACCGACAGCTGTAAGCTATCTTTGATGGTGCGGTTTAGCCGTTCCACTAGGCCATTGCTCTGGGGATGATACAGAGAGGTGGCCCTGTGCTTTATACCCATCTCCTGGAGAAATTTCTCCATCTCGTTGGAGCAAAACTGCACGCCATTGTCAGTGATCAGGATTCTCGGGCATCCCTTCCTGGTAAACACCGTCCTGAGGAACGTGATCACAACACTGGTGTCCACGCTTTCGACAAATTGCACCTCAGGCCACTTCGATGTATAATCTATCAGTGTTATGGCGTACATGGCCCCTTCGCTAAGTGTGCTGATGGGCCCTATTATGTCCATTCCCACTGTGTCCCATACCTCACTGGGGGCTTCCACGGGTTCTAACGGACTTTTCCTCAACACTTTGCTTTTGTCCGCTAGCTGGCATGGACCGCATTCCCTCACAAATTGCTCCATATCGCTATCCATGCCTTCTCACCAATAGCTCTCCCTCACCGTTCTTTTGAGAGCACTCACCCCTTTGTGCCCTTGGTGGGCCAACGTCATCACGTGAGCTCTCTTGCTCTTGGGGACCACTAGCCTATCCTGGCGGTAGAGCAGTTCATGTCGGAGCCACAGCTCATCTCTTACTTGCCAGTAGGGTCGCATTTCTTCAGACACTCCTTTGATGGTTCTGGGCCATTCCCTTCTCACTTTCTCTTTGACCTCCATGAGCACCTCCTCTGCTTCCGAGGCGGCTTTCCATTCCTGCTTGGAGCACGCTGCGAACTGGCCTTCCCATTCCATCTCAACGACGTTCACCGCCGTTCCTGTGCCCTCCTCTTTCACTTCCTCCTCCCCTGACCTGAGGGTCAGTCGGGACATGCAGTCCACCATTTGATTGCGGTGTCCGGGCACATACACTATTAGGTACTGGAACTCGAGCATTCGGCTGTACCAATTTTCAATGCGGGGCGTTGCCCTCGCCGAACCCTTCGTCGTCAGCAGGCCCACCAAGTGTTTAGGAAGTGTTTGGGGAGTTGTTTGGGGAGGCCAGCGCTCCTTCCCCGTGCTGCCTCTAGCTAACATCATTCCGCTCTGCCCGACGCCGCATTGATTGCAGCACACCCGCACTCCGCCGAACTGATCGCTGCCGCGGGGCTCTGAGTGCCCCTGAAATCCTGTCCCACTATCTGTGTGTAAGTACCTCACTTGGTACCACTCCTTTACCCTTTATACCATAGTTGGTATAACGGCTTCTACCATAGTTGGTATATTATTGTTATTATTATCATTGTACCATATTTGGAAAATTTGCCTGGTTTAGTGGTATTTAAAACGCTGCGCCCACTTTTATTTATCTTTGCCGGTTTCCCTCACATGGCACACTATAGCATTGATTGTTCTCCCCCCATCGGCCTTGCGACTCGATTACCATCTATGGCCGCCATCTTTGTCACTGTGTATGTAAGCCCCCTCCCCAATCGCGTTTGCGATTTCGTGTTTGTATTAAGTGTTTAGGAAGTGTTTGGGGAGTTGTTTGGGGAGGCCAGCGCTCCTTCCCCGTGCTACCGCCAGCTAACATCATTCCGCTCTGCCCGACGCCGCACCCGCATCCTTCCAATTGTTACATGATGTTATTAGTGTGTTTAATTGCATCTATATCCACTGTGTTCGGTACTGGTCAACTCCAGGGCTCTGTGGCCACTTACCACTTCTCACAGGAGACAATGGCCTGTTAGTTGAATATTGTCTGTGTTACTATGGCACTATCTTTCGGCTTCTCATAGGAGCCGCTTAAAATGTCTAGATGAATTGATTGTGTTTTGGAGCTAGAGAGAAGGAGATCGGCCTGGCTAAACTTTCCTTCTATATGCACGCTACACTGCTGAGGGGGAAGGGTTGATCCCGACTGCCCAAGAGCCCCTTACGGCATTCCTCTTGAAGGTGAGCCGGGGGGAGCCTCAACCCATAGTTGGGGACTGGCAGGCGGGTAAGGGGAGATCTAGATTTAAGGAGTTCAAGCAAGGAAAATCAGAGAAGGCACAAGAATAGACTCCCCACAGGGACAGAGCAGTTACGCCAGGAATAAGAGATGTGGCGCGGGTGGGCTCACAGCACAAACAAGGACCTCCTGTCCCTTTTACTGACCACACTGGGAAGCGCCTTAGCTAACATGTTATTTCCCCCCTACAGGGCCGAGGGCTTTGGGACACCCCCGGTAAGCCGCTTTAGCGAGCACCACCGGGGGGATACAAATGCCGATGACATGACATGACAATGGCCGGTGGTCCATTCTCAAGGTGAAGGGGGCGCCCTATATGTACGTGCGGAAATGGGTCATGGCCCACCAGCAGGCCAACGCCTCTCTCTCAATGGTTGAGTACCTGCTCTCCGGTTCTGTCAGGGCCCTGGATGCGAACCCTATTACCTTTTCACTCTGGCCCACCTTCTGGGACAGGGTAGCTCCTAGGCCAGAGCCGCTGCCGTCGGTTGTCAACATGGTGGCCCTCTTTGGGTCGAACGCCGCTAGGGCAGTTGCTCCTGCTATGCAGCCTTTATCAATTGGAAGGCTTCAGTGTGCTCGGTGGCCCATTCAAATCTGGCGTTGGCCTTGAGCAGCTTTCTTAAGGCCTCTGACTTTGCTTAGAAGTGCGGGACAAAGCGGTGGTAGAACTCGCTCATCCCTAGAAAGGACCTCAGTTCTTCTTTGTTCTTTGGTCGTGGTGCCCCCGTTATGGACGCCACAAGGGACGGCTTCGGTCGTGCTCCATCCTCGGGGATCATGTGCCCCAGGTACACCATGGACTGCACGTTAAATTGGCATTTCTTCTTTTTCACCATGAGCCCATTGGCCTTAAGCCGTCCCAGCACCTTCTCCAAGATGACATTGTGCTCCTCCTCTGACACTCCGTAGAGTAAGATGTCATCCTGGAAACACAACGTTTGGGGTATCCCTTTCAATATTTCGTTCATCGAGCGTTGGAACACCGCGCTCGCTGTGGCCAACCCGAAGGGCATTCTTTTGTACCTGAAGGCTCCTTCTGGTGTTATGAAGGACGTGAGGTGCCTACTCTCTTTGTGCAGCGGTATCTGATGATAGGCCGAGCTGAGGTCGATCACGGAAAATCTTCTAGCGCCGTGTATCGAGTTTAGCAGGTCTGCTATTTTGGGCATGGGCTCTCTGTCTAGCCAGATCTGGCTGTTCAAGTCGGTCAAGTCCACACACATACGGAGGCTTGAGTCTGGCTTGGTGAGGAGCACGATAGGAAAGAGCCAGTCTGAGCTTTCTATTCGTTCGATGATGCCATTTGTCAGCAACCTGTTCAGTTCTTCCTTCAGTCCGGGCAGCTTGCGCATCACTAGGCCCCTCACCCTGTGCACCACTGCGGAGGCTCCCAATGTCAGTTTTATCTTATGTTCGAACCTGTCCATACATCAGGGAACACCTCTAATATTTGTTCTGTCTCTTTTCTTCCCACAGTGGAGACACACTTCTCTGTTCCTGGCCGCAAAACCATTCCCAGGGCCCCTTGGTGCGACCATCCCAAGAGGTTCTTTCCTCACTTCGTGACGTGGATGAGGGCTCTTGCTTTTCTGCCCTCAAAGTCCAACTCCACTTCTGCTCTCCCCACCATCCCTATGTAGGACCCGCCGTAGCCTGTGGGGTTGATGGCTGGTGGGAGCAGCACTGCATCGCCTATCTTGTTGAAGGTGCCCTCGTTGATCATCGTGTACGGGGACCCTGAGTCGATCAAGACTTTCATCGCGTGGTCGTTCACCTTTATTTCGCACACCGGGCACTCATCGTCCTCCCCGTCGTGTACTCTGTTCACTTGCAGCATGATTCTGGGGCGTTCCCTGGAGTACTCGCGCCCTTCTTCCGGGACTTCGTCGTCTGACGGTTCATTGACCGCGTTGCATTTGCCTTTGCCTTCTTTGTTCCAACGGCACACTTTGGTGAGGTGCCCTCTCTTTTTGCAACAAGAGCACGTTTTGTCCCACGCCGGGCACCCTCCGTCGCTGGCCAGGTGTTTTTCGGAACCACACCGGTAGCAGGCTCTAGCCTTGCGCCCACCTCGGCTTTGGGCTGCGGGCTCTTTCCCGCCTTGCGGTCGAGGGGCGTTCCTTCTTTGTTTCGCCGCTTGCACTTCGCCGCTCTGCTTGCTGCTCGTTTCTTGCATCTTCATCTCTTTCATCCACGCTTGCGTGTCTTCTAGCCGCTCTGATATCTTCACCACGTCGGCTAAGGTCAGTTTGTCCTGCAGCAGACACTTTTCTTTTATCCTGGCGTTGTTGGTGCGGCAGACGAATATGTCTCTCACCTTCTCGTCGGCCATCGTCCCATATCCACACGTGGATACTAGTATCCTTAGCGATGCCATGAAGTCTTGGTCTGACTCCCCTTCTCTCTGGGACCTCGACAGAAATTTGTCTCTTTCCACCACCTCATTTCGCTTTGCTCCGTAGCGCAGATGCAATTTCGCCATCGTGTTTTGGAACACGTCGCGCTGCTGTCCTTCCTCGAGGGGCGCTGGGGCAGGTGGTCCAGCACTTCCAGTGCCTCTGTTCCGAGGCAGTGTTCCAGTAGGGACAATTTCCTTTGCGGTGAGTAGTTGGCGCCCCCCAGCGCCTCTACGTATGTAGTAAATTTTCTCTTCCAAATTTCCCACCTTATCGGCGGCTTTCCCGCCGTCTCCAGGAATGGTGGTGGCTGTGAGAGGCTGGCCATTCTGCCTTCTTGCGCCTTGTCCCTCTCTCTCCGGCCTTGCGTCGGTGTGGGAGGTGGGCTTGGGAACGTGTTCTCGCTGGCCGTTGGCGCGGCGGACATGCGGCGTGGCGCTGCCCAGGGTGGCCTGGTGCCGCTCGGGTTCGGGGTGGGGCGCTAGGTTTGTTGCGCTGCCCTCACCTCGCAGTGGCTTGTGGTACTCTGCCACCGCTCTTCGCCCCTCTTCAATGCTCCTTCGCCCCTTTTAGGCTCCGGGTGGGGCCTTTTTGGTGGCCCGTTTCTTGTTACGTTGCTTGCGCATTGGCCGCTCTTTGCTGGGTGGCGGCAGGTGGTGCTTTGTGTGGCTCCCCGCGCGGGGCGGCTGCGCTGGCCTGCTGCCGCGGTCGCCGTCTCTTGGTAGCCGGTGCTGCGGCGGTGTTAGGCCGGGGCGGGTGCCCTGGCCGATCCGGAACTTCTGTTTTCGGTTCGGGTGCACTTCAGGATCCGCTCGCTTAGGGTGCGGCGGATGGTGTGCCTCGATCCCTTCCTTCGTCGCCAATATAGGAAAGTAGAGTCGGAGACGATTGATACTTTAGCTCTTTATTGCACGTCTACACTCTAAGGCTCTCCTGGTCCGGGAGCATAAAGGACCACCACTGGAGGTGCGGGTCAAATAAAACAAAATGGGTCCCAAATTAGTTGCATTCCTTCCACATCCAGCCTGTGAGCTTAAATTTGATAAGGGAGGTAGTCAGAATCCAACCCAGGTGTTGGCACAAATGTGACCATGCACACCTAAGTAGCTGTGACATGGGACGATAGGAGGATTGGAGTGTGGGCAAGTAGTCTGGCCTTTTTAAGATGGGCGTTATTGCAGACATTTCCCATTCCTCTGGTATGATGTCTGAAGGAATAGGTGTCATCTCAAGGTTAAAGCCGGTTTCCACACTCAAGATTAGCCTTATGGACAGCACATCTTGTGGTGAGTGGTTCTTGTATCGAGCCTGGGGCTAGATTACTGCAATAAATAACTGATCTGGGCTACAAAGACCACTATACGCTGTCTCCAAGTTTTACAAAACAAATCAGTTACAGTCTCATCTTGGTCCTCTGTTACTGAAATGAGGTAAAAAAACTCCACTGGCTCCCAATGATGGCCAGAATAAGATTCAAACTACTTGCTACAGT
>JAWWMG010000074.1:0-10542 GCA_035048385.1 Plethodon glutinosus
CTTAGGACATCTCTAGAGTACCAAGATATGAACCCTATTGAAATGATGTGGTCACAGCTTAAGGGTTGGCTGGGTAGGGTTTACAAACACCATAAAATGGAACAACTTGTTAAAGGGATTGAAAATTTATGGTTTCATGTTCTTCTTCCATAAACCTTTCATAACTATATACTGCACCTACACAGGGTGCTGCCAGTGGTTGTCGAGGGCGGTGGGGCCACATCGCACATGTGAGCATTATGCACTCAATTACACTTTATTGTACAAAATAAGTACAAAAAAAACACCAATGAAATTGTCCTCTCTGTGTGAATTAAAGTACACTGTATTGTATTTTCTCACTAATAAAGACAACAGACTACATTGTACAGTACTTGCTGCGACTTTGGCTTTTATTGTTGCATACTACAGTACTAGTGTTATTATTATTGTGGCATGGCTTTTCTTTGCTTACTGTTTGTGTTAATATGCTCTGTATCACTTGAAAACACTGAGGCCAGATGTCAGAGGTTTCCCAAGCCTACTCTCCTCCTCCCTACTTTACTTTCAGCAGTACAGTATTACACTAGTATACCCTTTTGCTTCATTATCGGGGCTTAGTTCAGGGCACTACTGTATGCTGTCCACCTTGGGTTTCATGATCTTGAGGGACAGCAGGCAGTTATCAACCCCAGTCTACGGTAGTACAGCCGACTCCAGGTTGGATCACCCACCGCACCCCAGAGACCCTAGGAATCAGTTCTGACAGTAGATCATTTTGAAGTTGCCTGGTTTGGTTACGCTTGTGTCACTGCTGAGTGCCTCTTAAAGTATGCTAGTGTAGAGTAGCATGCTTTTGCTCTTGTATGAATTGTTAGGTGAGAATCTGGTAACTGGCTGGTGAATGAAGACCAGTGTTCTGCCACAAGTTGGGCTGACCGGTTAGATCCATCATACCATGACTGGGTGGGAAGGAGGGAAGGAGACTGGGGCTGGCTCCATCCCATGGTTTTATGGTCCAAGCCAAGTCGGCCTTCTCCATGGCTCCCACTTCTGAAAAATTGTTGTTTTCCTGATCTACCTTTCCTCTCTCTTCTTCCTCCCTCCTCTCGTCCACTTTTCTCCCACCTTAAAATATTACTATCACTTGCTTATTTTTTTTCTGGGAAATATTTATTAATATGCTATCCTATTATGCCATTTCATTTTCAGCTACTGGACTGAAAGAACACCGCTGATAAGTTGCTATAGCGACAAAAGTGCAGGATACCGCTACCCGGTCAACATAACAAAACATAACTAGCCTCTGGTTTATAAACACAATGATGAAACGCCCTGCATAATTTTACGTTTTACATCTTGATGTTGTTGTGTGAGCAATGTGTGTGTGGGAGGGGGTGGTGAGGGGATAATGCACAAAACCTATAACTCTCTCTCTCGCTTGAAACCCCCCTGATCAGTGCTTTGGGTGCTTTGTGTACTGCCCCCTATAAAATTGGGACCACCAGATGCTTCCATCCACACCCATAACATTGGGAATTTCAATGCACACAGCTCTCAAGTAGTGCACTGAATGTGCCATATGGCTCTGTTGACAGTTTATTGTGTCTTTCATGTACACCCACATCAACAGCATTGTTGTGGAGTGCAGGTAATTAGCAGTACACTGAAGCCCTCACATGGCTCTGTTGGTTGTTCCTGGCCTCTTCTGTGTATGCCTATATCAATGGGCATTGTCACGTAGCACAGCTCACATTCACTCCATTGAAGGCATCACATGGCTCTGTTGACTGTTCCTGGCATTGTTTGTCTATGGCCATACCAATAGCATTGTAGTGAAGTGCAGCTAATTCACAGTACACTGAAGGTGTCACATAACTCTGTTGACTCTTCACGGCTTGTTTTGTTTACAGCCATACCAAGAACATTTTCCCGCAGCGCAGCTGATGAGCAGTGCACTGAAGGCGTGACATGTCTTTGTTGACTCAGCACTGCCTCTTTTGTGTATGCCCATACAGTATCAAGAGCATTGTCACGTAGTGTAGCTAATGAGCAGTGCACTGAAGGTGTCACATGCCTCTGGTTACAGATGATGGCATCTTTTGTTTACAGTATGCACTGCACATTAATCTCCAAAAAATAAGTGCATAAGGCAGCCCATTTGCAGTAGAGTACCATATCATGCCACGGCCAAAGTTGGGAGAAGTGATTTGCATATTACACCTACAAACATCTGTACTCGCAAATTAATATCCAATAATGATTCACATAAGCCAACCTTACCAGCATACAGTACTGTTTTACAGGCAGTACCAAAGTACTGTATAATGTACTATTTGTGACAAATGTCCACATAGTCTACTGTACTATACAAGCTGGAAGCACAGAAATGTGCGGTTGCCACACAGTACTGCAGATATTGTACCTGTATGCTACTGAACCATAGTAAAATAATAAAGGCATTAAGTCATTTTGTGAAGGTTTACTGAAAGGATTGATCAGTTTTTTTGTGAAACACTGAACAAAAAGCTGTGATGCATACAGTACTGTAAACTTGAACATCTGCACATGCACCTGAAATCTGTATGCGCGGCACCTGGTCGACGCACACTACCATTACTTTCTTTTTTCTTTTTTTTCTTTTTTTCGGTGATTCACAAAAAAAAATAACAACATAATATCAAACACTAATAAAAACCATCGAAAGAATTCCTTGGAAATACTTAAACAAGCACTTAAAATATAAAAATATTAAAATGGCATAATTACTAACAAATAAAATTAATCAATGCTGCAATAAAATAATCACAAAAGAGTGGCAAGTTGCAACTGTTTTCTGATGAAATGGACTGCTAACAGATATTTCTCTAACATGCCAAACATAAGTGGAGCTTCTAAATGTCTGAGAAAAATCATCAGGGGCTTAACCTGCCAGAGGCCCGAAGATATAAATAAATACAGAAGGTCCTTTTTTCTGGGGAGGGCAAACAGTGGACAAAAGATTGTAATATGCATAGGATCTTCTGGTGCGTGTCCACAAGTGCCAGTAATGTAAATGGTAGTCCCTATGCCATGTTTTGACCTGTTTGCTGCTAGCAGCAGAATATCTAGCCCAAATCTAGTTGGAAGTCACCGCCCACTACCATTAAACCATTACATATCCCTGTACTCCATCACATGCCGATTCACCTGGAACTGCTACTGATGCAGAGCAGATGAGACCTGGTCGAGTGACAGCTTGCGTCCGCATGGCACGGTACCATACAGCTGAATCTCCGTCATGTGACCAACTCCTCAGTTCCAGTGCAGCACAGCCAGTGAGCTTCATGCTAGTTAAATATCACCTATGCATCGGCACCCACAAAAGCTACTCACTGCACCAAAACAACTAAAAATGATATAGATTATGTATTGCCTGAGGCGGGGTGGGAGAGACTAGAAGGGACGGAGAAACTGTGAGGGTTTGGAGAGACTGTGGGGGGTGACAGACACTGTGAGAAGTCTGAAGACTATGGAGGTATGGGGTGGGGGATATGGAGGGATGAGAGGGTCTATGTCTGTGAAGGGGCAAGGTGGGAGACATTGTGAAGGTGTGAGAGTGACTCCATAGGGGTAGGGAGTGAAAGACTGCGGAGGGACAATGGAGTAGGAGAAACTGGATGAGTGCATTAGGAAACACTGGAGGGGAGGGCTGCAAGATACTTTGGAGGGGTTACGGGTACTGTGGAGAGTGGGGTGGGAAAAACTGTCAATGGGTGTGAAAATGTTATAGATTACTTATTGACTGATGTGCCTTCTTTTGGCTATTTTGCAGACTTCCAGGTAATTAAACTGCCGCTTAGTGACCACAGCTATTTTTTAACATAACATTTGGTCTAACATTTGCTATATAAAATCCCAATTAGAAAATCATTGATGTTAAATGGAGTGATGCAAACATTTGTCAATACAAAATTAATTTATCTATGGGATCTTAGAAAAACAATGTATCTATCCAGAGTGAGCGCTATTATAAAATAAATATATTTGAGATTTAGTACAAGAGATCAAATTCTCAGTGGCGTATACTGAATGTAGGAAGCCAAAATAAAGTCATTGAAAAATTCGATTCTTAGTTCAATTTGGGAAATTATGTATGAAATAATTCAGAAAAAGGGCTCCAGTGAATTTTTGAAAGCCTTAGCATGTTGTGATAATTGTATCCATTCTGCAACAGTACCGCCAATAGCTATAGACATGTGGAGGTAACACATATATGTTGTGTATAATAATATGGGCCATGAGACTAATGCAGAGTAGAACAAGAATTTGCAAAGTGTTGTGGAAAATTTCAGGTGTAATGGGAATATATTCTTTTCAGCAGAAAACATATTGGAGGCTTTAACTAAACTAAAGAAGTGAAAGCCTTTAACACAGATGGTTTCGCAATGAGAGTGATTAAAAGCAATGCCACATATTGGCTAGCCATTGTAACTAAGCAATTTTATGTAATTTCTTTGTATGTATTGATTCCTGAAATTTGGAAAAAAGGTCTAATTATACCCATGTGCAAAAAAGGGACTAGACAATAGTCTGACTTAAGCCGCCATTTCAATTAATCGATCGGGATATAGTTGGGGTAGATTAGAAAAATGAAAAATATACAGTAACCTTTTATTGATGTTAAAAACAATTTTATTCTGTTCTTGCCTCTCAATGGGAGATGTCAGGAAATATAAAAACACCACTCGGCATTAAACAAGGCTGCGTATTGTGACCTATGTTATAAAATGTATATCTAGATGATCTGCATGAATTGATTGGTGACCCTATGTGTCATCCTCCCAGATCACGTGGGAAAAATCCAAAATATATATTGCATTTGCTGACAAAATCCTTTCAGCATCCCAGACTTTGTTAGATCTGCAAAGAATAGTTGAAAAAGTTAACATTTTGATTATAATCAGCTTACACTTAATGTTGATAAAACAATATAATGGTATTCAATAACTGTCTAATACATAAAAGGTACCCATTATAAATGGGAAGAAACTGGACATAGTTAATTCATATATTTATCTGGATGTGTGGCTGCATAGAGAACCCATATACAGTATATTGAATACAGTGTTAAAGTGATTCTTACAGCATTATTGCATTTCCATTGAAATATTAATGTTTAAAAAAAAGCATATTTACGCAAGACCCACCCAATGCATTATATGCTAGTTATATTTGGGCACTACTTTTAATAACAGATTGACTAGAATAGAGATTTGGTGCTGAAAAAAGTGCTGAATCTGCCAATGTCCGTTATGGCTGTGGGCATTTATGCTGAAGGTCTCATCCCCTGTCACGTTTATGCCATTCCGTGCCGCCGACAAGTCGTGCAGAGACAAAATGGGACCGGGGATGTCTGGTCCTGAAAGCATCCGATCCCTTTTTCTTCCCCCGAACCACTCCTCAGGGGTATTGGCGAGCAATCTTGCAGTTATGGGCCATACTCCAGAGGGTTCAGAAAGCAGATGAAAAACCCCCAAAGGTCGCCCAGTCAAGGAGGGCATTGCCAGCGTTGAAAGCGTTGAAATCTGACCAAGTGCCAGAGAGGCCGGTGCACTTTCAAAACCTACCTTCCCCCTTGGAGGAGGATCAGCCCTTGGGCAGGTGCCCTGTTCCGACGCGGGAGGTCCAGCAGGAGACGCCGTTGGACTGTAAAAAGAAACGGCGACGAAAGCATCATCATAAAACAAAGTGCCTGTTCCCGCAGTACTCGCAACAGCCACTGGGGCCTTTACTTCCAACTTCTCTTAAGATCCCGACTAGAGTGGTTCGAGAGGGAGGAGAAGGTCTACCCACCACTGTAGCGGGAGGGGCGGAGTGCATAGGGCCCTCCCAGTACCAGGCGGGTCTGGGGGGAGTTGCCTATGTAAACGGATTCAGTTCTACATCCGGCGTCCAAACATTGCGTCTACGTCCAGAGCATCTCAGCCTGCAAGGAGTTCAGACCGTGAAGCGACCAGGGGAGAGAGCAGCGTTCCAGAAAGAGGAATCCGCAAGTTTATGCCTCCCAACCCTCATTTACCATTAAGCAAAGATTGTGTAACGGACAGTCCTCATTCTGTGTCTGCCGAAGGACTGTCCCATTGCAAAGACTTTTGTTTTTCCTTTACGCGCTGCAAGCTGCAGCCTGTGAGCTTTCTGAGTTTAAGTTATTAATACTTTCCAGGTTGACAGTCCTCTTCCTGCGTTGGCTGGGGGGGGCTGTCCCGTGTCAAGGATTTCTGTTTTCCCGTGTGCGCTGCAAGCTGCGGCGTGAATGTTTTTTCCTTTGTTGTGGTCTTCCGTAGAACGCCTCCAGCCGTCTCTCTGCAACCCCCTTTAAACCTTCCAAGGTGCCCGAGGTAATTACAGCATACGGGCGGGAGTAGCAGGGGGAGGTTTGGCCCCCAAGCGACTAGGCGTTTCTGTCTGCATCCCCTGGTGGGAAGGGTTTTCAAGAGAGCCGCAGGAGTGAGCTTTCCAAATCCCTCTCTGCTGCGCTCTCAGCCTTTCCATTTCGCAAGTCAGACCCACAGAAACACAGACGCGTTTACTTGGCTTCACTTCTGTTCCAGTGCAAACAACAGAGAATATGCAGCTCTTCTAAGAAGACCTTTTGCAAGGAAGCGGAAAGACGCCAAGATCCAGCAGGCTACACTGTTGCAGGTGTGAGAACAACCACAGAGACGTTAGTTTCCAGTCAGCTACATTATTTCTGCAAAACATCTAAAGAGACATTATTTTTTCCCGCAAGCTACAGTGTCTTGGTAAAACATCCAAAGAGACATTATTTTCCAGCCAGCTACTTTCTTGCAGTAATCTAAACGACACGGCTACCTGGCACGCTGTTTTGGTGTTTCCCTTTTCTAAGAGTTTAAGACTTTTTCTTTACCAGTAACTAGGAGGATTCAGGAAAGATAACTCAAAGAACACCTTCCCATTTGTCCCGTGGTTCTAGCCCCATCCTGCTTCCCTTACTTTGCCCTGAAAAAAGCCAAGATCCCAGTCCAAGCTTGTCTGGAAAGAGACCGATATTCGTTCTGGTTCACACGCACCCTGGTCAGCATCCTGACCGGTGCGGCCCACGCTCCCGCTGAGGGGGGTGAGGACACCCGGGTCAGCATTCTGACCGGTGTTCCTCCCCTAGTTGGTTGGTGGGTGCCTGACCCCGGGGTCTGCTTTCCACTTCCTATTTTCCTGTTCCAGGGGAGAGGGCTTATTGCACGTATCCACTGACCTCGTGATCGAGGTGGCTTCCATGCCTCTCAACCCTGGGTCAGATTAGGACTTGCTTTTTCGCTTCCCTCCCAAACTATACCTGGGTGCAGCCCTTCTGGTATGCGTCAGAGTATTCTATCCCTGCTCGAACAACCGAGAGAAGTCTCCCTAAGGGGTTGAGACTTGTTGCCGGTGTGTTCCATCTGATCTGGGTTCCTGTAGTCCTGGCTTTTCTGTTTCTTGCCTTGGCCTTCCCTTCTTCCCTTCCCTTTTCCGTCTGGCACGTGAGTACTCTTTTCTGACAATCTCCTTTACCTGTTTCTCATCTTTGGTGACTTTCTGTAGACTTTGCTCTGCTCTCCAGGGTTCTTATCTGTAACTCTATACTATTTCTGTTTCGTTTCCATTCTGTCTACACCATGATTTAGAGGAGTGTGAAGACGAGATCCATAAAAGGGGCTGTTGTCGCGGCCGGTCCCGAGCCCCAAGGGTCTCCCTCAGAGGTCCCCATCTGAGTGCCCCATGCATGGACAAGTCAGGGGGGGGCCGCTGAGAGATCAAGTTCTTGAAGTCCAGTTCCACCTGATGCAAGAGGCAAAGGGCCCTCTATTTCCTTTGGAGGGTCTTGAGCTCCTATTTTGCATACACTCCGAAAAGGAGACCGCAGTAGTTGACCTGTTGATGATAAGTTTGTGAAGTCACCTTGTTCTGGTTGCTACATTTCCTCTTGGGAGTCTGTCCTCTTTGTTTTCCCCTCTCTTTGACCTCTGGTTTCCTTCCTGCCGAGATGCGGGCTCTGATGGTCAAGGCACGTAACAGAATGTTTGGACCCCAATCACCCCCTCATTCCATCCAGAGGGGGGTTTGCACCCATCAACTTCGAAGACATCATAGAACCCCCCGGGAGGTTTGGTTTATTTTAAATTCCATGGGGACTGGGGCCGTTCGGGGGGCATTGCGGGAACGGACTTCCCCGAGACGACTCCATCCAGCTTTGAGGAGGTTTCTGTCTCCACCGGTTTTGAAGCAGCTCTGGTCCCGCCGGACCCCCAAGCAACTTCCCCCAGGCCGTCCAGCTTCTTTTACAACAGAGGAAGTTTTCTGCCCTACAGACTTCAGAATGAAACCCTCAGAAATGACTCTGCCTACAGGGGGTCGGCAGGTGGTTCGTCCCGTAGTTCCAGGGGTCCCTGGCTTCAGAACCTGCTGGATATCTCTCCGCCCGCAGTGGAAAGAGAAAAGGAGTTACGGGCTATGTTCTTGGCAGCGAAAAGGGGGGAGAGTCCCCCCAAAGATCCAGAAAGGAGTTCTGTTCAAGAGACTGTGGTTGGGACTAACTTCCCGAGGAGAGATCCCAACACCCCAGGGATAAAACTGAGAAGGGCCTTGGGGGACCGGGAATTGGAACAAGTCCAAGTCTGGACAGAGGCCGGAGGGCAAATACAGTGGCCTGAGAACTGCACCACCAGTTTTGCAAGGAGGTCACAGTTCCCCGAGCAGTCGGACCCTGTGTCAACCAACCTCTCCAAGAGCGGAAAAATCCTGCTGGGGAAATCACAATTCTCGGTGCTTCCTTTCTTGTATTGCTGGGTGAAAATTTTTTTTAGGGTTTTTCAGGTCCTGATGCGGTTTTTTGGTGCTCGTGGGGGGGGCTCAGGGAGTGGCATGTTGTCACGTTTATGCCCTTCCGTGCCCCAAGCATGTCATGTCGAGACTAAATGGGAGGTAGGATTCCGGGTCACGAGTGTATCTGATCCCTGTTCCTTCCCCCGAACCACTCCGCAGGGGTACTGGCGAGCAATCCTACGGTTAGGTGCTATACTCCAGAGGGTTCCAAGAGCCTATGAAAAACCCCCAAAGGTCGCCCAGTCAAAGAGGGCATTGCCCGTGCCGAGAACTTTAGAATCTAACAAAGAGCAACCGAGGCCTGTGTACTTTCAAACCCTACCTTCCCCCGAGGATGAGGGTCAGCCTGGGGTTCGGTGCTCTGTTCCAACGCGGGAGGTCCAACGGGAGAAGACGGTGGAATATCAAAAGAAGCGGCGACGAAATCATCAGCATCAAACCAAGTGCCTGTTCCCGCAGTACTCTCAACAGCCACTGGGGCCTTTGCTTCCAATGTTTCCGACGGTCCCGACTAGTGTGGTACGAGAGGGAGGAGAAAGGCAACCAACCCCTGTGGTGAGAGGGGCGGGATGCATAGGGCCCTCCCAGTACCAGGCGGGTCTGGGGGGAGTTGCCTATGTAACCGGATTCAGTTCTCCATCCGGCGTCCAAACATTGCGTGTACGTCCTGAGCATCCTGGCCCGCGAGGAGTTCAGACCGTGAAGAGACCAGGGGAGAGAGCCGCATTCCAAAACGAGGAATCCGCAAGTTTCTGACTCCCCACCCTCTATTACCAATAATCAAAAGTTCTGTAGCGGACAGTCCTCATTCTGTGTTTGCCGGAGGACTGTCCCATTGAAGAAAGCATCTGTGTTTCTTGTCTTCGCTGCAAGCTGCAGCATTTGAGTTTCTAGATTTTGTTGCTAAGAAGGCCGAATTTGACAGTCCTCCGCCAGAGTCTGAAAGGGGGATTGGCTCTTGTTACGGACTTCTGTTTTTCTTTATCCGCGGCACGCCGCGGCGTGTGTGTGTGTTTTCTTTTGTAGTGGATTTCCGAAAAAGCCTCAGGCTGCCTGTCTGCAAAACCCCTTTCCACCTTCCAAGGTGCCCGGGAGAGTAGCCTCCTCCTGGCGGGAGTAGAAGGGGGGTTGGATTCAGTAAAAGAGCCAAGCTGCGTGGCGTTTCTGTTTGCACACCACGGGTGTGCCGGGTGTTCAGGAGAGCCGCAGGCGGGAGCCTTTACAACTCTCTCCGCTGCGGGCTTAGCCTTGATATTTGGCAGTTCAGACCCAAAGAAACACAGGCGCGTTGACCTGGCTACCCAGCTGTTCAAGTGCAAATTGCAGAAAAACTACAGTCTTTGAAACCCGACGTTTTTCAAGTCAAAGGAGAGCAGCCCAGCTCGAACAGGCGACATAATTGCAGGTTTCAAATAACAAACGAGACTTTCTTTTCTAAGCTGCTATAGTATTTCCAAAAAAACCAAACAAGGCTACAAACGAGCGAGTTGCATGTTTAAAAACACCCTCAGAGACTTTCTTTTACAGCAGGCTACATTATTTCCAAAGTGCAAACAACGCGTCAAGCAAACAAGTTACAGGTTTAAAAACAACCCAAGAGACTTTCTTTTCCAGCAGGCTATCTTATTTTAGAATACCAACACTGTAATTAACTGGCAAGCTTTTTTGGAAGTTTCCTTTTCTAGGAAGGAAAGACTTTTT
>JAWWMG010000075.1:0-10529 GCA_035048385.1 Plethodon glutinosus
TGGACGTTTGTAGCAGCAAACCATTTTGCATTCTGCTGGGGTCCTCTCTCAGTTTATTCTTGAGCCATTCCACATTTTCACATTAATTTCAATGTATTTATAACGTTAGAGACCCGGCCAGCACATTGAAGGGACAGTTTATTTTATATTTGAAATGTTCGTAGCTGCCTGAATGCAATTCGCCTTGTTTTACTTTTTTAAGTTATCTAATAACAGCTTTTCGATGCATTATTTTCTTCCCTGGCTGCAGCCATTTCTGGGTGCGACTTTGACGGTTTACAGTACGAACATCAAACATTCAAAAGCAGTGTTATTAGTTAATTTGAAAAATCAAAAAGAGGGGAATTGCATTCAGGTGGCTAAGAAGACCTAAAATAAAAATGGTTGCGTCAACTGTCCCTTTCACTACAAAGTATTTTGTGGGGGTCTCTGAAGCTCTCTGCTGGCATGGAATGTATTACCTTTACTGTCTGTATTGTTAGGAAGTTGGTTTTTTAAAATCTGAGTTGTGGTTTGTCGCAGTTTTATCAGGTTTATTTATTGTTTATGTCGGCACGTTTTATAGCACATTGAAACTCTGTTGGCAATGTGGCACTATAATACACGCCTCTTTCACTCCTTCATGTATGTAATTCTGCTGCGCAAGGAAATATCTTTAGTACCTTATAAAGCTTTGCCCACCGTGTGTAGAGCGTGTGTGCAGAGTGTGTAGAGCAAACGCACGTCTTCTTCCCTGTCGTGGCGTTGATCACCTCCAGGTCGGCCCCGGAGGTCGGCGTTGCCCGTTACCCAGTTCACGCTGAAATGTGGTGATTTTCCTGGCTGGCGGCAGAAAGCAGCACACTCGCGGTGTACCAAGCGCGTGTCCTTTGTCTCACTGTCTCACAGGAAATTACCTTCCTTAGTTCGCAGTGTATGAAGATGTACATCATTTCTAATGTGTAAAACAATGCTGTAACAATAGAACAAATTATACGTAACGTATATTTTTATGGTGCAATGCTGAAAAATGCAATAGTTAGGACACACATTAACGTTACCTGCGAAAAGTACCCAAAACAGGATGAAATTTGTAATTAGCATGCACTGCAGAAGTTACAGGAAGACTTCTGCACTAGTATACTACATGTACCGTTTGGAGGCATGACTGCACAGGGGATCCATAACTCAGTTTTTCTCAGAGGTACATTGTTGTGCAAGTGCAACCGCCAGCTACGCTAATCCCAGGGATTTGTGGCGGCTGTGTAAAGACGGAGCATCGACGAAAGCGTGGTCAGAGTCAGACGTTTTTCAGGGGTACATTGTTGTGCAATCACAAGCTACGTGTGAGTCTCACACGTAGGCTACCTGTGAGACTCACACGAAGCTGGCGATTGCACAACAATGTACCTCTGAAAAACCAGTACCGATCCACGCTTTCGTTGATGCTCCGTCTTTACACAGGCACAGCCGCCACAAATCCCTGGGCTTAGCCAATGCCTGGCTGTATGAATTGAATTCTTTTCTTGAGTGCTCCTCCTTCTGCTGCATGCAGTGCTGTAAATGAAAAATATTTTCTACAGGAACCAACCGAGGGACAGAGTCAGTTAACGGCAGACACGTGATTTTGACAAAATGTGCAATGTGAGTGTATAGCAATACTTGGGGGTAGGTTTGTATGGTCCTTTACCCATGACAAGTTGTAGTGAGTGAGACCGAACATGATTAGGGGACTAGGGGGGGGGGGCGGAGGTTCTCCCCGGCGAGAGAATTTTTAAAAAAACTGATTAAATCACATTTTTCAGCATCATTTTGTTGAAATAATGATAGAAATACATATATTTCTCTGCAATCTAAAGGACCTCTGAAGAAATATGGGGCATTTGCGATACTATAGGAAATAAAATTGCCAAAAGCACAGTACTGCAGTACAATTTTAAGACACAAGCAGAAGCATATGTTATGTATTAAAACATAGCCCAAGAAAAATAATTACATCCCTTCAGGTTGTGCCCTCTCATGTGCTTGGGAGGAGCGTCCCCCCTCCAATTATTTTAGGAAATGGGCCCTGAATAATAATCCATACTGGGAACTGGACTGAACTTTCCCCTCAAGCAGCAGCAATCAACACAGCAGCATATTCTGGATACATTTTTAGCAGGCAATTCGCCTGACATAGCATTGTACTGTACAGTAGGAACATGAAAGTAATCATTCAATACAGGCTTGCCCAAATCAAAAAGGTTTGCATCCTGGAAGCAGCCTAAAGTAATCTTTTCCTCTGTAGAGCTCTTCAGATTGGACTGGAAAAAGATTTGACACCTCCTGAAGTGGCCACTTCAGAAGGGGGCAAATAAAATTCGGGATTTGCCTGAATTGCTAGTCCACTCCTGTCCCACAGCCTCATACAGTATGTACTTGACACCAATCACTGTACTAACTATAAAATTGGTAAGGAATCCAGGGGCTCTCTGCATAGGACTTGTTGCACAGCCCCAGTCAGGACAAGGACAAGTCTAAAAAATTTGGCGCCCTCCTTCCCCCCAAAAAATCGTCCCGAGTATGCAGTTATTTTTTACCATGCATTAAAAAGTGCTCAGAGCACTGACTGATTCACAAAGATTTTCCCCTTAAAGATACAGTATGGGAATGAATAAAAAGCCCGAAACGTTAACATTTTCCTCCATGTTTTCTAAAGATAAAGAAGTTGAAGAACCATTTCAAAAACGTTTGTCTGGTTAGAGTAGTGGGTAAAACCCGTGTGCTTTCAGCCTGACCCACAGCAGTTCAAATCCCGCCCCCACCACCTGAAAAATATCATGTGTGCAAAATTTGAAAATGTGTTCACTTTCATGTAACAACGGTACATGAAAGAGGTAACGGTACATGCTGTCTCTCTCTGCGCCGCAGCGTGAGGCGCAGAGACAGACAACATGGGCCCCTGTGCATGGGCAGCACACCCCCTGCGTTCCGGCACAGTACCGGGAGCGTATTTGCTCCCGGTATTCAGTTCCGAGTCGTCAGGGGGCATTTACAGCCCTGCCAGCAAATGAAGGCCAGGAATGCAGAGTGCGGGCTAAATAATGTGGTAATGTCTTCATTCCACAAGTTGTGTTTTGCAGAGCGTCTTTACGCTGTCTTTATATGTAAGAGAAATACCACTGTTTTAAGGGGGACGTATTTTGACATTTTCCTTTACTTGCAGCTCTGGATGACCACGTGCTTTATACTAGTAACAGATCTCAGAATCTGATTAGCACAAGTGTGTAATGAAGCTGCTCTGAAAGACGCGAAAACTGCAAGCAGAATACAGCCATTCTGGCTAAAGGTGGGTTAAATTTGATTCTATATCGCACTGAGCAAGTGTCATTTTATTCATGACGCTGCTGCATTAACACCTCTATTAAATGACTGCAGCCTGCAATACAATGCTTAACATTGGACAGTTTCCAGTCTCTGCCGACTAGAAGTTATTAGGTAGATTTTGGGGGTGGGCAAACAAGGGGACATGGTTGAGACCTAGATTTGTATTTGTTTTAGGAGTGACTGTGAAACATATCTTTGATTCGACAAATGTATGCAATCCAATGTTCCCATTGCTGCATGCACGACTTGTAAAGATTTGTGAGTCTCCGTATAATTTATGAATGTGGGTCACATCCGTTTTGTAATTTGGGTCAAATTGTGGGCCGGTGATCACATGGCGGTTGCCAGCCACGTGTTCAAATGTAGGTCAACTCTTATGCCACTAGGCATGCGCAGAGAACCTTTCTGGTTCATAACTTTTAGTCATTCAGTGACCTGACCTTACATTACTCTTACTCACCAGGCGTTAAGAGCCAGTGTAATATTAGGAAATGTGAATATAGCACAAGATTGACTGTGCAGTGACTCGTAACAATGATTGCAGGTACTAGATTGCGTCTAAGATGAACCTAAATCATAGCTGCCTTAGGACTCCTTGTTATGTGTGACACTGTCAGTTAGTCCCCGCTATTTAGCCAATTTTACATAGCCCCATACTTCTGAACCATAAATACTAACTTGAGACTTACCGATTATAAAGTTTATATTGCTATGTGAAGCCTGTATAGTAGGAGGCTTATTGTTTCAAAAATGGCTTTTGCATGCTGCCCGGTGTGTCGCTGCACTACTTTTCACAGTGAATCACACCACGGGAGCATGCAAAAGACCTGCCGGACCTTAAAATGACTGCCCATCTTCACAGCTAGACCATTTGAAGGTCTGGCATTTTCTGTACAGATGGCGGTTTTCATGTACCTGGTGGAACACTAGAGAACATGGCATCCCTTCACCATGACTGTTAAGCACACAGCTCTGCCATCACCACCCCATCCACCCCCTTCCCCGGGACACAATAGCCCTGCTCCGCCAGTTCACCACCGCAGTCACCAATACCCTGCTCTGCCAGCAAACCGCCGGCCCCAGACAGCCATAGCCAAATAGCCAGCTCTGCCAGCACTTTTGTTGCTCCTATTTGTGTGCAGTTCGTATTGCAGTAGTACAGAGGCCAGTTTCTCTTCCATTGAGAGCTATTGCCAGGCTGGGCCACTCAGCGTTTGTCCTCTGAGCCCACCTCTGCCGGCCCCTCCCAGCAACCCACTATCTCACCAACCACCCGGCCAGTACATGCAGAAAACTAATGGAATTGGCAAGTGCGTGTTTGTATCTGTATTTTCCAGTTGAGCTTGTCATCGAATGTCACTCCCAAATATGCAAAAACAGGTATGTGTTTGATATTGCTCTATGGTTGCAAGTTTGATTAAACAGATTTTTGATGTTAGCATGTATTAAAGTGACATTTTTCTCAGCATAATTGGCTTTCTGCACGTTGTGTATTGTAATTTTTTGAGCCAACAAATTGGGTACCTATATTCTCATAACAACTTTTGCTACCGATCTTATGTCCCAGCCACGCCATGGTCTAATACTGTTCGACCGTGGCATGGCTGGGACACTAAACATTTCATTTAATGGGCAAAAATTGATTTCAGATTCGGAAAAATAACTTGGCGTGACTAATACAATAAATGACGCCGCGACTTAAAAACATGTGGTCCCGGGTCTCTAATGGGCAGTAATGCACTTGTCTGAGACTTCTCCCTTTGGTTTTTGAAGGGATTACATTAATATTGGAATGTTCTAAGGTAATTATTTCCCTTTCTTCAAGAAAGGGAAATAATTACCTTTCTTCTCCATGAAATATGGGAATTATTTATGCGCTGCCGCTTAAACCTTAATATCACCACTCTTTTGCCTAATAAGAAGAATCTCCTGGCAATGAATCCTGGCTGCTGCCGGTTCATACTTTGTGTCTTCTTCGCTGTGAAGCCATAAGGTGCAGCCAGGAAAGTGCAGCCAGGACCTGGCTGCACTTTCCTGGCTGCACAGCGAAGAAGACAAAAAGTACGAACCGGCGGCAGTTTAGCACCCAGCATTTGTAAATAATGTCTGCGGTTTCATTACATATTCTGACCGCTTATGTTATGTTAAATATTTGTTTAATGTGCCACGCACCCTTGGGCCTCTAGCCGTACCTCTATTTCAATTACCAACAGGCCAAAACGTGAGAGGAGGTTCAACGCTCTACACTTCTGATTACAACTGCATTACTACCTGTTTTACCATGAACTCGGTGGACCGGTTGCTCTCCAAGCCATTCGCAGGATTAAACCTTGAAGACCAAAGGGAAGTTAAAAGGTTAGGGCCTGATCATCCAGAAATCAAACTTAAACAGGCTTCAAAAGAAAGGGGTAAGGAATACACTCGCAAGTTTATGGTGTCCTGGTATGACAAAACACCATGGCTTACTGCAAGCACTTCTAAGAATTTATTATTCTGTTTTCCATGCTTGCTGTTTGGTGGTGAGACGTCCTGGACAAAAAAAGGTGTCGCAGATTTAAAACACCTGTCTGAGAAAGTGAAGAAGCATGAAGGATGTAAATCACACTTGAACAGCTCTTTCAAACTGGCCCTATTTGGGCGTGTGAATATTGCTCAGCAATTGGATGAGGGCTACCGTTTGTCAATTATAAATCATAATAAAGAAGTTGATCAGAACAGGTATATCCTGTCAAAATTAATTGACTGTGTACGCTTCTGCGGTGCCTTCGAACTGGCATTACGTGGCCATGATGAGA
This sequence comes from Plethodon glutinosus, assembly GCA_035048385.1. Taxonomy (NCBI): domain Eukaryota; kingdom Metazoa; phylum Chordata; class Amphibia; order Caudata; family Plethodontidae; genus Plethodon; species Plethodon glutinosus. The sequence continues at coordinate 6,141 of JAWWMG010000075.1, forward strand.
CTGAGGAGTCTTTGAATCCTGGAATATTTAGAGGGCTGGTCAATTTTGTAGCCAGCATAGACAGTGCAATGAAAACACATTTGGAAACAGCCACTGTTTTCAAAGGTACTTCCAAAACTATCCAAAACGAGCTTTTGGATAGTATGCTGGACGTAACAAGACAGTACATTATTCAGCAGTTAAGAAGTACTGAATACGTGGCCATCATAGCCGATGATACAACAGATGTGTCCACTCAAACTCAGTCAGCATTAATTTATCGCTATATCGATGAAAATGCCAAAATTGTTGAACGTTTTTATGGTTTTAATGTTTTAAGCAACTCTTCTGCAGACACAATATCTATGGCTATTCTTAAAGAATTGAAACTTGTTTTCCCAGAGCCTCATGATGGAGAAAAGGTTATTGCTCAAAGTTATGATGGTGCTAGTGTAATGCGTGGAGCATCTGGTGGGGTACAGAGGAAAGTTAAAGACCTTTACCCTAATGCACATTATGTGCATTGCTATGCGCATCAACTGAACTTAATAATGCAACAGGCTGCCTCCAAAATAACACATGTAAGAATTTTTTTTTGTGACTTGTCTGGCTTCCCTGCTTTTTTTTCATGTTCTCCAAAAAGGATGGAGTTTCTTGAGAAGATTGTGAAGCAAAGGCTTCCCAGAATGAGTGGCACACGCTGGAACTTCCATGTTCGGACAGTTAATGTCATTTATGAGCATAGAGAGGACCTTCTCAGATGTTTCCAGACTATTGAAAGGTCAGAGGAATTTGAGTCCAGTGCTGTGAGAGAGGCTCGGGGATTCACAAGAACCCTCGAAGACAGGGAGTTTCTGTTCTTCCTCTTTTTGTTCAATGATATCATGTTTTATGTTGATATATTATATAATCAGCTCCAAAAGCGAGAAATGGACACTGTCAAAGTTCAGAAGGCCACTGCAACCTTTGTGGATAGTATTAACAGGGTGAGGGAATCAATTGACACTTTGAATTCTAAACTACCCATAGAATCCCAGTTTGCCAACTCAAGGATTAAGGTACAGACCTTGACCCAAGTGGCAAGAGAAGTATGTGATATTATTATTGTACATGCCAAAGAACGCTTTGCATTCACAAAGCATCTGGTGAGTGCCACCTTATTACAGAGTGACCTGTTTGCCAGTCATGCCAAGTCTTTTCCCAATGATGCACTGAATGGTACTGTGGAAGCATACCCCATGTTGAACAAACAAAGATTGCAAAATGAGCTGTCCATTTTGTATGACACCCCTGATTTTCATTGTGCCAATGGTGCCATTGCTTTGTTTAGGTTTATTATAGAGAACAAGCTACAGAACACTTTTTCAGAGACACTGAGCTTGCTCAGAATTGTTATCACTACACCTATGACCACATCAGAGGCCGAGCGTTCTTTCTCCACGCTGAAAAGAATAAAAACTTTCTTAAGAAACACAATGTCCCAGGACAGACTAAATGCTCTGGCCATGCTCTCAATGGAAAAGGAGCTAGTTAACAGCATACCAGAATTTAATAAGAAAACCATTGAGAGGTTTGCGTTAATTAAAGAGCGACGGTCCAAATTTCTTTACAAGTGAAGACTTGAGGTTATTGCCACTGAGCAGTGTCAGCTATGGAATGTTGCATTTGTACCATATATATTTTTTTTTTGATTTTTCACTTTCCATGTGTGTAATCGGCGAACAGAAGACTACTAAGCTGTATATATGACTAATAAATGTACGGTAAACATTTGATTTTGTAACAAATAAATGTTTTGAATAGAAATATACTGCTGTTATGTTTTTGGGACTATTTCCACCAGTATAGTTAGTACAGTAGTTGGTGCCAAGTAGATATGAGGCTGTGGGGACAGGGGATTGGCAATTCAGGCAAATCCCGAGTTTTATTTGCCTCCTCCTGAAGTGGTCACTTTAGGAGGCGGAGAAAGGTATGTAGTTTCATCATTATTTCAGCAAAATGATGCTAAAAAGTGTGTGATTTAAGCAGTGTTTTTTCAAAAATTCTCTCGCGGGAGAACCCCTTCCCCCGCACCCTCCTGATCAAATTCAAGCTGGCTTGCTATGTTATATAATGAAATGAATTAATACTGATAGGTATTGCTTGTTGGGAAATCTAAGCTGATTGTTGGGACCTCTTCATGGTTACACCCCCCAATGTTTTAGGGTTAGGAATGCCCCTGTGAATCACAGACGCTCCCAGGGGTTGTGTCCGAACAATTCTGTCCTTTAACAACACTGGGGGTCCAAGGGACTCATTCCTCAGCTCGGCATTCTCCTAACGCAGAGAGTAGTGCCAGAGACAAAGGCATGCCCCAACCCTGGACCGCTCTCCCCAGGAGGGGAGCAGCTAGCTGTGAGTACATTGAGAGCCATTCCTGAGAAGTCGCAGAGTTTCGCCCTGAGCCCTCGTCAGTATATTGCTGCCATACTCTCGGGTTACACCGGATAAACCTGCATTTCTCACCATATACTTAAATATTGTCCCTTTTTCTTTTCGCAGTGTTTCTTTAGCTCGTTTACTTCTTTAAATTTAACAGTATGCGCTTTTTTTATAACTACTCTATATGTACTGTAAGAATATCATGACTAAGAATTCCTATTTTTCAGTGTAGATTTGAATTTCTATGTAAGAAACCCTGTCCACCCCTGTCGGCTTGTAAACTCTCACTGATGATAACATTTCTGTGGGTTAGTAGCACTCCTGGGCAGTTTGCCAGTAGCGCAGCCAGCCTGAAATTGTTGGAGTGGCTCAGACTGCTGAACGAGGAGCATACAGGCATTGGTGTACAGCGTGATGAGTGAATACGTTGCAAATATAGGCAGTGTGGGGAGAAGAGCTTGCCCTGGGGAGACACTTATAGTGAGCCGAAAAGCAGGCACCCGTGCGCATAGATTTGGGGTTGCGCCACTATGTAAAGAGCTGGCACTGTTTGCTAATCTGTCGCATCAGAGGGTCGTGTGCATGGGGCTGGCACTGGTGATGGGTATTCTCCATGTGAAGGGAAGTGCTGACACTGTTGAACTGTGCGAAGCGGGCTGACCCTCGAGGGTATTGTGAGAGTTGCTCATGCGGTGCTGGCAGTGGTGGGCTGTGGGTAAGGAAATTGTACTGGTGGTGGTGGGTCATATGAGCTGGTAGTAGTGACCAGTGCTGCTTTAAGATTTGTGGAATCAGCCGAGGCAGGGATGTACTGTGCAGTGTACACTGATCACAGAGCTCAGGGTGGGGCATGCTGGCTCAGCGCCTCCTGGTGTGGGTGTGAGAGGCATGCTGGGGCTCGCCCCCGGGCTGTTTGCTCAAAGGCTTGCAGAGGGGAGTGACAGCCCTTGAGCGAGAAAAAGGCAGAAGTGGTGCCTTGGGTGAGCCACCAGCTGCAGAAAGTTACGTTTTGGGCACTTCCTTTATAAATTAAATTGACATTTGAACAGTGTACATAAAGGTTGTGTTCCCCGGCCTACACAGCGGGCAGGGTTGCGCCATCAAACCCCTGCCGACAACTGCGTGTCATGCCTCATAAAACGGGGTTGTTCCGTTGCTGTAATTTACGAAACCATCACAGGTTGGGCCTCGAGGCGCTTCTAGGCTGCCTTTCTGAAATGGTTTTATGCACGGGGCTGGTAGCCTAGGTACAAATTAAAGTAGCATTACAGGATCATCACATACCATAAGTAATGACAAAGATGGCTATGAAGTTTGAGTTATGGTACATGGAGTGTGTGTGTTTGGTGTGTGCTGTAGAGTTGGCTGAGTTTTTGATAATGCTGGATGCCTGTGTGAAGGTTGAGTTACATGAGACAGTCTTTAGTAAGTGTTGACACTGTCGCGTGAGAAGTGCAGCATGTCTAATAGAGTTTCAGTACTGCCTCACTAAACTACAACAGCTGATGAGGATTAATAACAGTATCTATATTAACCAGTAAGATAGCTCAGTGTATTAGTGCACCTTCTGTATGTCAGTGTAACAAGCTGAATATCACAGCACGTTTAATTCCAAACAGATCCACTCATCCTCTCCCTTTTAAGGTCAGTGCATTGAATGCTGTTGGATGATAATGATGATAGCTCCTGTTATCAGAGCCTAGATCTTCTATTTGCTAGAGCGAGCGGGCTAAGTGCAGCCAAGTGTTGCCGTGTTAGCTTGGAATTGGATTGGCCTCAACTGCTGCTCAACCCCGCTCCCCACGGCCTCAGTAGGAAGCCTACAATACACTTCGGTAGAGTCGGGGTGTTCGACACATGAGTGGCAGACAGACCGGAATAGGAGGAAAGCCTTGTGGAGTTGGTCGTGAGGCAGACAGTGACCAAATTTTTGTAGTGCCGTGATACCCCTACAGACAATTTCCTATGGCCCCCTCAGCCCCCAGACAG
>JAWWMG010000076.1:0-10434 GCA_035048385.1 Plethodon glutinosus
TGTTTCACTAGATCTCCTTCCGCCCAACTATTCTATCATTTCTACCCCCAGGTTGGGCAAAACAGGTGGCGGCATCGCCGCTCTTTTTAATTCTTCAGTGCAGTGCCGCTCCCTTCATCTTTCTACCTCCCCTGGCACTTTTGAATAATCCATGATGGATTTCAAATGGATGGATACCTCATTCATTATTTTCTGCATTTATTGGCCTGGCGGCGATCGTGATCTGTTTTTGGATGACCTCCAAATGGTGTTGGAGGAGGTAGTGGCGCGGTATCCTAAGGTTTTACTCTGCGGAGATTTTAATGTCCACTTTTCTGTCTCCGGTAATCCCCATGCCAGTCGTTTAAGAGAATTAACCCATAACCTCGATTTTGTACATGTCGGGGAAGGGCCAACGCACCCCGCTGGGGTAATCAGTTGGATCTCTTTTTTGTTAGGCAGGTCCCACTTAGCAGAGTACTATCTCTTGAGGTGGATTGGTCCGACCACTTTCTTCTTCTAGCAGAATTACAAGGTTCGGCCTCCACCGTCAAGCCGCCTGCTCCTCGGCCCCCAAAAATTCCCATTACCAACTATAAAGGTCTCACTCCCTCAGTCTTACAGGCTAATTGGGTGAACATCTCCAACTCTATGCTCCCTACGGTGGAATTAGATTCCATCTTGTTTGCAAAACTTCATCTCATTAAGAAGATATCGTGCCCTACTCATTTTGTTAACAAAAAATCTCCTACGCATCTTCGTAACAAGTGGTTCACCCCTACTCTAAAACAGTTACAAGTGCAAGGCCGTGCTCTTCGGAGAGCTTGGGTCAAATCGCATTCTCGGTCTGCCCTCGAGCGATTACAAAAGCATAGATTACATTACAAAATGGCTATCAAATCAGCTCAAAAATCCTTCTTTCAAAATAAAATTCGGCATGCCACTAACAATTCCAAAACTCTGTTCCATCTTACCTCACAATTTCTTTCCGTCCCCACCTCCAACGAGCAAGTTGGATATAGGACTGAGGAGTTCTGTGATAATTTAGCTTCCTATTTTCACAGTAAAATTGACCTTTTAAGGAGCAACCTGGACTCATCTCAACCGAGTCCCGACCTATTGGAGGCCGAAAAACATCTCATGAAGCTCCATCCTATGGTTCAGTCATCCTCTTTTGACTACCATTCATCATCTGGTCTTTCTTCTGCTTCTATCTCATCTCCCCCAGTGTTTTCTTCTTTTTATCCCGTGACTGAAGCAGAAGTGTTATCAAGACTTCTGCAAATGGGTCCTTCTTCTTCTATGTTGGACCCTCTGCCTACCCCGATCATCAAAACTCTTGCATCACTCCTGGTCCCGGATATCACCCTCTTGATCAATTCCAGCTTGTCCTCAGGTGTGGTGCCCGCTGCCTGGAAGAGGGGGATCATTACCCCACTCCTCAAGAAAGCGGGCACGGATCCTTTGATCCTTAAACACTGGCGCCCCATTTCGCAGCTATGCCTACTGACGCGGCTCACGGAGTGGTTTGCCACCAAACAGCTCCAGTCCCACGTCGAGGCTCATGGTCTGTTACATGATCTACAGTCTGGTTTTAGACCGGGACGTGGGACTGAGCTGGCGGTGGCTAACATCAGAGAGCTCTTGCTGTCCTGTGCCGACCTGGGTCATTCTTCCCTGCTGGTTTTATTAGATCTATCTGCTGCATTCGATACGGTTGACCATGACATCCTTGTGGAGCGAGCGCAGGACGTGGCGGGGGTTACGGGGACAGCCCTTACCTGGTTGCGGTCTTTTGTCACCGACCGCACCCAGAGAGTTAAGCTGGACAACCATCTTTCTGTGGAGGCTGCAGTTCTCCACGGTGTCCCGCAGGGCTCGTCCCTATCCCCCCTCCTATTTAATCTGTATATGCGCCCGCTCGCTGCCATCATGGATGTCATTGGTCTCCGTTTCCATATGTATGCAGATGACACCCAGGTCCTGGTTGACCTCCACGATAGCACCCAAGAGAGGGCCCGGCTTGTCCCCTGCCTCCTTGTCATCCAGGAGTGGATGAGGCAGAATAAGCTCTGCCTCAATGGGGATAAAACCGAGCTGCTCACAATGGCCGGCTGCAGGGGTACTCCCTGCCCATCCATTCCATGGCCTGTTTCATGGGGTGCTATTCCATCTCCTGTAGAGGTGGCCAGAGACCTGGGAGTATTCATCAGCCACACGCTGGGTGGGGAGGCACAGGCCGCAGCAATGACCAAAGCCGGTCATTTTCATCTGACCGGCATCTCTAAGATGTTTCCACTCCTGGAGCTGGAGCAAAAGACCATCTTGTTCCAAGCGTTGGTGGGCTCTCGGCTTAGTTATGGGGCCCTTTCACTCCTGGGGACCTCCAAGAGGGTGATTCATAAGGTTCAAGGAGTGCAGAATAGGGCGCTGCGTCTGATCTTTTCATTGCCCAGGCACATCCCTCTTTCGGCATGGCGCCGCAGTCTCAACTGGCTGACCATAGAACAATCCGTAGTCTATAGGGTATGCCTTTTGTTATGGAGAGCCAGAAGAGGAGTGGGTCCGAACTACCTTACTTCGATGGTCAGACCCCTCTCTCTTCGACCTAATCCAAGAGCGTTAACCGCTAATAAGCTCTTTCTGGCCCCCATTAAGAAATCCACCAAAGGGGGGAGGCGCATTGCCCATGCAGGGGTCAAACTATGGAATGCCCTCCCCCCTGCTCTCACCAGTGTTCCTGCTTTCGTCCCCTTCAAATCTGCTCTTAAAAAACACTTATTAGGTCCACTGCTTCCATTTCCTCCAATCACTCCTTTTCCCAAGAAACTCATTCCTGTATCACCAACCCTTGCCAGCCAGCAAGTCTGTCCCCTTCCCTTAGATCCCCCTATTCTTTTTTCTGCATGTGAGGCACAACCAGACATTCCAACTAACATTCTGGGTTCTTCTTTTGCCATTGATCCCATTTCCCCAGCCAGTCCATCTTTGCCTGGCATTTCGATCTTGGTTACATCGTCCACCATGCACAACACAGATCCCTTGTTGCTAGTTTCGCCTCAGGTACAGTCTCTCAGTATGCCAGCTCGGGAGACACCCCCAGTTAGGGAGACGGTTTCCCATGTCAGGAAGCCCTTTCTCGAGCCTCTGGGTTTAACGAGGGTTTCCGCTCCGTTGTCCATCAAGCCTACTTCTTTACCTCTCTGTTGGGGTGTTCGGTCACCCCCCTTACCTAAGCGCAACAATCCTAAACTTCTTCAGCTCGCCATCAATAACAAAAATCGGTGGCTGAGAGACAGAGGCCTTCCACCCAGGGCTTTTTAACGCTTTGCATTATCTGTTTCAGTTTGTGTTGCTGATTTTAATTGTTATTTTACTTTGTTCTATTTTTACATTTTTATATTGCTCTGTATATGTTTATGCGATGCTATACCACTGGGTTGTTCACCGCTCAATAAAAGCGTACTATTATTATTTTTTTTTTTGTAAAATATTTTTATTGTCATTTCATATAAATCATATTTACATATTAATTCATCGTTTCAGTTCATTCCGGCTGTTAATTTACATATTAATTTCTTACGTACTGATAAAACCATAGCTTCAATGAATATCAACGACAACTATATACACCTCAGATTTCCCTCCTCCCTCCCCCCTCCCCAATCCCCATGCCGCTTACAGTTTCCTTGTTTCTTAGCATTGTCCTTGAGGTGCCCATATAGGGTTTGATAGGTGGTTCATTGGATGTATTTCATTTTGTGATACATTTTAAATTACATTCAATTCAATACGGTGTTAGCTTCGCATTCAGTTCATGTCATATATATACATTATAAATCCAGCAGATACATTTGGTATTTTACCCATATGTCCATTGGTTTATTAGCTGGGTGTGCATTCAGTCTCACTGTATGTTCCATTGTGTTGCAGTATGATAATGCATTTTGCCAGTGTTTGATGTCTGGTATGGTGGGCCTCATCCATTTTTGGGCTATTATTTTTTTGGCTATAACCAGTGCTATCCCCAGGAACCGTTGATCTGGTATTGATAATTTGGGATGTTGGGCCAAAAAGATTAATTGCACTGTTGGTTGGATTTGCGTCTCTAGTATTTCACTTATGGCCGCACATATATTGTTCCAATATAACTGAATATATTGACATTTCCACACTAGGTGGATGAAATCCGCTTCAAGGGCCTTGCACCTGGGACAGTTGGCACTCACATCAGGCATGAACCTGGCCAGTCTGGATGGGGTTAAATAGCTTCTGGTGAGAAACCTGTAGTGGATAAGGCGGAGCCTAGCATTCATTGATACTTTATGTGTGTGTGTACACGCCATCTCCCAGTGTTTCTCCGTGATTTCTTGTCCTATATCGGTTTCCCAACTGCGTTTAGCTGGTATTGGTTTAGTCTCGAAGTTTTGAAGTAATTGTTGATATATATGTGAGACCTGATGTCCCCATGTACATGTGTTGAGTATGTATTGTAGTAGCTTACTAGGTGGTGGAATATTTGGGTATGTTGGCCATCTGTTTTTTAACAGCATGCGGAATTGTAGGATTTTAAACACCGTAGGCCATGTATTTCCGAGGTCTGATTTGATTTCTGTTACGGATTTGATCCTTCCCACTGTATACCAATTTCCTACTGTGCCGTACCCTTTGTCTGTCCATCCTTGTATTTCTATTGGTTTGCAGATTTTGGGCACGCCTCGTAGCATAGAGATCGGTATTTTTTCGTCAAATGGTTGTAGTGTATCCCATTTGCGTAGGGCTACCTTCCATGTTTTAAGTGTAAGACCCATTGGTTCATGGTATTTATTCGGTATATCGTTTGGAGAGGTGAATAGTTCCTGAATTGTGGGTTTAGTGTATATTTCTACTGCCATGGCTTTTCCCGGACATTGGCTAGCATTCTCCAGGTCTACGTGTGGTGCTATATATTGCAGCTGTGCCGCCATGAAGTATAGATAGAAATTAGGTGCTCGTAGTCCTCCCGCCTGATACGTCCTTGTCAGTGTGGCATACGCAATTCGTGGGGTTTTCCCTCCCCATATTAGATTTGTCACTAGTGACTGTAAATCTGCAAAGTATTTTCTTCCAGGGTCTATAGCTAATGTGTTAAAGATGTATAGCACTTTGGGAAGAATAATCATCTGTGCTAGTCCTACCCTGCCTGCAATGCCTAATGGGAGTTTGGTCCATTTCTTCACCTTTTCCCGAAGCCCGTCCATTATCGCTAGGTGATTTAGTGTAATAGTGGTCTCTCTACTATGTGTGAATGTGACGCCGAGATATTTTATCGAGGTGTCTTCATATCTGAGGCCTTTTGTGTCGAACCATGGCTGAGGGTTGTGTTGCATCGGGAATACAGTAGATTTGGACCAATTTATCTTAAGACCAGATGCCTCTCGGAAGTCTTCAAATATATTTATAATTATTGGTAGTGCGTAGACTGGGTTTGCCATGAATATGAGCGTGTCATCAGCGTACATTGCGATAGTGTTTTCAACTCGCCCTCTGTGGATTCCTTGGTTAGGGAGTCGGTTTTTAATGTCAATCGCTAGAGGTTCAATCATTAATGCGAATAGTAGGGGTGATAGGGGACATCCCTGGCGTGTTCCCCTTTGTATTTGAAAGGGTGCTGAGTATTCCCCGTTTACCATCACTCTGGCTGATGGTTTATGATACAGAAGTTTTATTAATGCGCAGTATTGCGGTCCGATGTTATATGCCCGCAGCACCGCTTCCATATATTCCCAGTCCACAGAGTCGAATGCCTTTTCGAAATCAATGGATGCAATCGCCTCTGTGGAGTTGGGTTGTGCGGTATCGAGGATAGTTTGTAGTCTGCGCGTGCTCATGGCCGTGCTCCGTCCTGGGACAAAGCCTGTTTGGTCTGCTGAAACCATTTGTCTTATCATCGGGAGGATTCGTTGGGCAAGGATTTTCGCATAAATCTTAATATCTAAGTTAGTAAGAGATATCGGCCTGTATGATTCACATTTATTCTCTGGTTTCCCTGGCTTAAGAAACGTAACTATATGGGCCTCCTCCATGTCTGCATGGAATGCACCTTGTGTCACTGCTTCTTGATAAACCTCTATCAGGTGTGGGAGCAACTCTGCCAAATAAGCTTTGTAGAACTCTGCTCCCAGACCATCAGGTCCGGGTGCTTTGCTACTCGTCATTGCCTGGATAGCCGTTACTATTTCTCCTCTTGTGATTGGTGTTTCTAACGTGGCTATTTGGTTAGGTGTCAATTGTGGAAGTGGTATATCCCCCAAGTAGGGTGGCATTTGTCTTCTGCGACATCTGGGGTCTATCTCGTACAATCTAGCGTAGTAGCTTGCGAACGTTTCTACAATTTCATTGTTGAGTGTTGCTTGTTGGCCATCCTCTTTTGTGATATGCGTGATATTTTGATTTAGCTGTTCAATTCTGAGCAGCCTTGCCAATGGGCGTCCTGGTCGGTCGCCAGATGCATATGCACGCGCTTGACTATTTTGGGACATTAGGTTGAGTTCTTTTGTCGCTAGGTTTTGATATGTTGTTGTATGGTCTCTAATTTCGGCTAGTATTGTCTGGTCCTGTGTTATCTGAAGTCGTTGTTCCGCATTTTTTAGATTAGAATCTACAGTTTGCATGTTATTTCGTATAGTTTTCAGTACCTCAAATTCTTTGGCCATTGCTATCCCTCTAATGTAGACTTTGAATGTGACCCATTGATTAAGTTTACCTGTTGGATCATTGTGGTGTGTTTGAAAAAAGTGGGTTATGTGTCTTGCTATGTGTGAACGGAAAACTGAGTCTATTAATGCATCTTGCTTGAAGCGCCATCTAGGGACCTTAGGTGGGTAGTTATTCCAGTGTAGTTGGCATGATACAGGGCTATGGTCAGAGATTGTTCGTGAGTGTATTTGCACTTGTTTTATGTCCCTGCAAAGTTCCCTAGAGATCAACACATAGTCTATTCTTGTGAGTAGGGCATGCGGGTTGGAATAGTAAGTATAGTCTCGTGTCACCGGATAGTGTAGACGCCAGGCGTCTATTAGTTCCCATCTGTTCATGTGTTGTTTCAGTGTTGTGGCCGCTCGTGATGGGGGCCTATTTGGGGGTGTGGATCTATCAAGCTCTTGGTTCAGGATCACATTCATATCCCCCATTATAATCCAGGGAATCCCATAAGCACATGAACAGATGTCAAATATACTATCAAAGAATGCGTTATCATCGATGTTTGGCCCATATATTGAGCCGATCAGCACTTCCTTACCATCTAGCACACCTTTGATAAACACGTATCTGCCATTTGCATCAATTTTCGTCCATTCTAGCGTGAATCTAGTGCCCTTTTTAATTAATATTGCCACCCCTCTGGATCCCGTGGAAAATCCAGCCGAATACACATTTCCAGCCCAGTGCTTGACACATGCATGAAGGCCCGTTGAAGGCCAGTGCGTTTCTTGTACACATAGTATTTTCACCTGCATTTTGTTTGCATACGCTAACACCTTCCGTATCTTGGCATATTTAGTCATACCCCTGACATTCCATGTCAGCAGTTTTATACTTGTAGTATCGTGTTAACTGTCAGGTTTTCTTTCCATGTTTTCTCATCCAGTATTTCCATATTGTGCCCCTTTGGATCAACTGCTGATTTAACATTTCAGAATAATTCGGCATAGGTATATCCCTCCCCCAGTTAGTACCCAAACTTACCAACTGTTCCCTAAACTCCCGTGTGCCTAGGGGTAACTTAACAAAAACATCCCCAAACCATTTCACTTTAGGCACACAACTATAGACCCGGATCATAGGCGGTGGCTGGATCTTCCTCTGGTGAGTGGATAGTTCAACACTTCCCTACCAGGACCCGCCCCCTCCCAGAATCTAGTGTTGTTTGTAATCAAGCTTGAGCGTATCTTACATATCTCACTGTATCATAACTTAGTTTCCCTGTATTGACATAGATCTTATTGCCACATCTCATTGTATTATAGTCTTTCTTTGACCTCCATCTCTACTCAAATACATCATCCTTCTTTCTCACACATTCATTGCCATACATCCACCCTCATATCCCAAGTCGCGACACCGGGCGCCGGTCCGGCCCTTCATGTGGTTATGGATGATTATTACAGTTTCAGCTTAGCTATGGTGATTTTCATTAATAACATTTTCCCTTATTTTACAATTAATTGTGGTATACTTTCAGTATATGGGTCCTGCTAGTCAGAGATCTGTTAATTCATTAGCATTAATTCATTCTGCAATACATAAATCATTTACCTTCTTTTAAAGTTCGATTTCATATCTTTGCGTATCAATTCGGACTTTAACCCAGCGTACAAATGAGGTTCCTCATTCTACATTTAGCTTTGGTTGGCAATTAATTCATTCTTGCTTTTTGTTTGTTCAAAGGTATAGTAATTCATTATCAATAGATAGATTATATTATTAACGTATTGGTTGTACTTTTGTTAGTGTAGGTTAACTTAGACCCCGGTTTTTCCCTCCCCCCCCGGAGGCTATTTACCACCATGTCCTGTGAAGTGATTTGTCTTCGTTGGCGCTTTTGTGGGTTCGGGTTGTGTCTCGCGCAGCGCCTCTTTGTGGAGTCTCATTTCCACCCATCCGTTGTCTGATTCGTTATCGGCGTATTCCTTTGTTGATTCCTCTTCTGTCCTGTGTACTTATTCGCGTCGGGTGTGTGTCATTGTCCTTGCTCCATGTCCTTCTTCCCTGTTGTTGGTACCATGGTGTAAGATTGATGCTGCCTTTCCGATGTTTATCCTCCAGGGGGCAGTCTGTGTTCTATTCCTCTGCTGACACACAGTCCGTCTATGTTGTCGTTGCTCCGACATGGAGCCGGTCGGATGCGCGTCATCTTCACTTAGGTATGTTCCCGTCGCCCGCGGGGGGGGGGGGGAGAAGGGCGGGGGGGGTTCGTGGTGATTGCTGTTCCTGACGCCATTTTGCCTTCTGTGTTGTCTATGTTTCACCATTACAGTTTCACCAAGAATCTTTTCCCCCACGTTGCATGCACCACATTCAACTATAAGTCGCCATCCGGTTGCCGGCCCGTCTCACATCACATCACAGATCGTGCACAACTCACGTGTTTTCAGAAGGGAGATGCATTCTGTTGTAGTTGATTTATATTGCGCCCTTTCGTGTTCATGCTGTCTCTCTAGTTGGTGACATTCTCGTGGATGTTCCCGGGTTATCCATGTTTTCTACGGGGCGTCGCGGCCCCTGGCAGGTTTCAGCAAAGCCCAGTGCATCTTCTGGTGTGTTAAAGAAATGTACCTTGCCCGCATATGTGACCCGTAACTTAGCGGGGTACATCATTGCGTACTGCACGCCTTTTTCGGCCAGTTTTTGCTTGGCTGTCCAGAATGTTTTACGGCTTTGTTGCACAGCCATGGTGAAGTCTTGGAAGAATCTCAATGTTTGTCCGTCTCGTTGCACAGTTCCTTTCTCCCTGGCCGCTTTCAGGAGCGTGTCGCGGTCTCTGTAATTGAGAAATTTAATGATCATCGGTCTGGGTGGTGCTCCAGGGTTCGGTCGTTTTACCAGGGAGCGATGCGCGCGTTCGATCACAAATTGTGATGAGAATTCGGCTTCCTGGAACAGTTCCCGAATTAGTGTTTCCATGTATTGTTCTACCGGTTGTTTTTCGGCGCCTTCACTCAAACCAGTAACGCGTACATTATTTCTCCTACTTCGTCCTTCTTGATCTTCAAGGCGTGCCATTATTTGTTTGATCTCCGTTTCTTGCCTTGTAGCTTGTATTTGCATCGGTGCCAGTTGTGTTTCGAGTGTTTCTAGTCTTCCGGTGTTCTCTTTTTGCTTTTCGGCTATTTGCTGCATGTGCGCTTGCATGAGGTCGAATTTTATTGCCAGCGGATCCAGTTTAGCATTCACTTCTTCGCGAAATTCTTTAATGGCATTTAATAACTCCGCTGTCCCTCGCCTGTCGGGCGTTGCCACTGAGGGTTCGGTTTCCAGCTCCGTCTCCTCGCGTCTTGCCGCCATTATCTGTTCATGCGGTTTCGGCTTGGTGATGGCGAATTCACTAATACGCTTCTGTTTCCCCTTATTTCTGGACATCAGCGGACCAAGGAGCGGCGCAGGGTGTCGATGCCTGGGTTTTTTTGTTGTCGATGCTTGATTTCTATGCGGATTTTGGCGGATTTTGATTCTGGGATACGGGAGCAGTCCTGCTAGTGTACCGCCATGCCGCCCGCCGCCTTTCCGTCTGTTTTTAATCTGTAAAAATCAGTCAAACGGAAAACTGGCAGCCTTAAAGGGAGGCTCCGGACCGCTTTTCTACTTGCATGCATTCCGAACATTGGACCACCAGTAACATGCATGCAAACATTGAAACTCTGTTTCCTATCCGTTACGGAGTTATGAATTTTTTTCCTGCCAGCATCCACTGCA